>BPLR01007995.1:0-141709 GCA_021605095.1 Caerostris extrusa | reverse complement strand
TTGCCTTGTTCTGTTTTCGTTTCAGTAGTTATATCTTCATATAACTTCCAGTTCTCATCAAATGTATTCGATTGGTTTTAAATGCGAGCTGACTGATGTGAGTGTTTGTAAACTACTTGTAGAAAATTAAAAATACACAAGAGATGAAAAATTGAGTACTCTTGTACTTATAAACGTTATTCTGATACAATAACAACTCACAGTTGTTTCCCATATCCAAATTTTGGGCTATTAATTTTAAATGTCTTTTTTTCCAAATATTTCAATAAAGAATATGATTTATTATGCCATCAATAAATTACTCTTTTCTTAATTCTCGTTATGCTGACATGTAGCTCCCATTACAAGGACAATTCAATTGTCATATTTTAATCATTTCACATAGTTCTTGGGATTAAAGTTCCTCATTTTTTTCTCCACATAAATTATACGCCCGGCAGCCTTGAAACTATTATTTTGTGTTCATCTACAAATTCTGTATGTTTCGGACTTATTATCGGCTTTCATTCGCTAAAAAGCCTAAGCTTTTTGGTTTTACATTTATTTATGTTGTTATTTTGCAATATGAAGAAATTTCACCGGGCAGAACGCCATACCAATCATTGATTTGAGCGTTCAGATTAGCGACAGTTTCAGAGTGATACTAAAATAAAAACAAATTTCAGTAAGTGGGTCTACAACTCTTGGTTTGGTTTTTCTAGTTACTAACTTATACTACACTTTGATTCTTTATATGAGTTAACTTTAGGCATTGGCCAGCCTTTTCTTGCCTTGCTTTTTGATGTGATTTTCTCTTCTAAAGCGTTTTATTACCCTAACAACTTAAATGAGATAAGTTTAATGATTTGGCTGCAGTCCAGACTGATTTATGTATCTCATAGTATGACGAAAATTGCTTTGAAGAGTGCAATTTTTGAATGCTATTATTGTTTCAACAAAGTCTTTTTTGTAATAAATAAAATATAAATAAAGCAAACAAATTAAACTCTTCAAACTTGACTTTAAAATGTCGCAAAATGCAAAAATAAAATTGAAGAAAAGCTCTAACGAATAATTCTTTATAGATTATTCGAAAATATTTGTATATCTATATATTGTTTATCTATATTTGTATATCTATATTGTTATATCTATATTTAATATATTATATATTGTTTATCTACTTTCATTTACATATATCTATAACTTAAAATATTAATTTTCATCTATGATCATTTTAATGACATATCTTCCTTTCTCTATTCCATATTTTCTTGCACAAAATAAGGACTGTGCAGATATTTTCACTAAATTGTTCAATTTATTGAGAATCACATGGATATGACATGAAGAATTGACTTTCTATTCAAATTCAATTGGGTGACAGCGCTTTTACTACAAATTTTTACTGTACGAATACTTTTGGACGTGTGTATATAATAGAATAATAAAATTATAAAAATATTTAAAGAAAAGAAATTATCGTTCAGTTCTTAGATTATTGATTTAATTAATTTTTTGTAGTTATTCTTTGAATATGTGTATTTTTTTTTTTGTATACTGTATCCTTTGAATGTGCTTTAGTTTTAATACATATTTAGATAAATTGAGGAAAATTTATGGGTAATTAAAATCAGACATATTTCGATTCAGTATAAATTGCCGCTATGGTTTTATTAATAATATTTTAAATATTTATTTTAAATACTTTAAATCAGTATGAATGATTATTCAAAATTGGGTATGAATACACTATATTTGCTTTATCAGAAATTGATTACTTTCGTATTTATCCGTATTTATCGTATTAATAACGATAAGGCTTTGTAATTTTACAATTGAAGTTAAAAAACAATTCTTTAAATCAAATTAACCTAAAATAAAAATTAATCATTCTGAAACTGTATATAATTTAAAAAACGGTCGGCTTCATTTTGAATAGATATAGTAAACTATACAAATATTTGATTGAAGAAGATTAAAAAAATTTTTATTTGCTTTTACAAATATACTAAAAATATGTATACTAGTAAAAACTTAGTAAATATTTTAAATAATAACAAAATAATAAAATAAACTAAGTAAAAGGGTACAACTGTTGCAATTCGCCTTTTAATATGTTTATTCGTTTAAATATTTGTTCTAACAATTATTAATCTGAATTTCTTGGGGTTTTACCATTATTATGTATATATATATATAGCAATTTTTATAGCAATTTACATATAGCGAGTATAGCATATATGGTATGCAGCCCAGTATTTTTACCAAGTGTTAAAAAGTTCCTTGAAAAGATAAAATGAAGCTGTTACTACCAAAAAATAAAACTCAAGTTGACAGGTTAAGCGGCCAACAACCAAAAATTAGCCGCTGCTGCTCATATATATATATATATATATATATATATATATATATATGTGTCAGAATTCGGGAAGAAAAAATAGTTATTAAAATACATATATATATATATATATCATAAAGCCTCGGGGCCGGAGAAATGACTGGGAAGCTGTCGCACTCGACTGTGACATGGATGTCTATATCATCAGCACTCGTCCTAGCGGTGACATGGATGTTTGTAATTGTTCGGAACCCACTTTAAGAAGCCATAGATACCAGTCAAACCATGACTGTAGAGCGTCGTGCGTAGGGGTGACCATAACTACCCTCTCGGCGCTTTCTCCTGTCTCAAAGCGAAATCTGCCAGCGAGCGAACCTGGTCTTGGTCACATCCTGGGGCTGTTGCGTCAATGAAGAAATGAATTATAGACCAGACTGAAGTAGTATATATATATACAATTTCATTTAGACTGGCAAATATTCAGAGATCATATGTTCTGTGTAATAATAAATTAAAACTGAGGTGTCATAGTTTAAAATTTTGTAGCTTTTGAGGTGCGAGAAACAAAACACCCCTATTTAAAGCCTTGACATAAATTAAAAATTACTTATTTTTCACTAATGGCCTATATTGAGAATATTATATTGCTCTTCTATTATTAGTTATCTAAATAACAACAGTTTTAACAACTGGGCAAACAACGATATATCATGGTAAGAATTATATAAATTACGTCAATTAAATAGACATTAAACAACGACTGTAAGCTTAGTTTAAAAACAATAACACGAGACTACTACTGTATTTAATTATTTTGGACTCACATTTATGACAACCTAGAAACATCAATGAGATTCCATTTGCCGCACCAACATTACTACGATAAGCTGCATCTGGAACACTGGGCTCTGCAGATGATTTTGGTTAAATAAGTCAGGTGCTGCATGGGAGGCGCATCGGATGGAAAACTGTGAAAATCAGATATCTTTAAACATTCAGTTTATCTAACTGGTTTCTCATTCTTTTTTTCTTCACTACAATTCTCCGGCACACAGTTCGTTGGAACGCCGCCTGCCAATATAGAAAGTGCAAGCTGAAGTTTTTCTGGGGTGGAAGCAGGGTCCTAATTCTGTCTTTGGGGAGGCCTTCAGGTCTACGAGGGATCGTTTTCTGTTCGTCTTCGAAAGGTTCTTTCTTTAACTTTGTGGATGATTCACTTGAATGCTACGGAAAGCGGAAGAACTCGATCTTTAGGTTTACATTGTGATATACAGGTATAAAACCTTGACGTATATGCATCACTTGAGCGTGGATGAACCTAGACATACAAATCTTTTTTATTTTTCAACTATCATAATTAGGTTCGTAAAGGAAAATAATTGGGTATAAATTTCACACATAAGCAACGGTATGAAGAAAAGATGGAAATTTTTTTATCGTATGTACAACAAAAGAGAGATTTTTCCCATATATCTCATTTTCTACTATTTATAACATTTTTTTTGCCTTAAAGGTTTTTCCGTTTATAAACATTCAAATCATTTTCTTAAAGCTAACATAATTAGGTTTGCAAAAGGAAAATAATTGGTATAAATGTTACACATAAAGCATTGGTATAAAGGAAAGAAGGAAAAAAAATATTTTTCCGTATATACAATATAGACAGATTTTTATTTTTATTTTTATATATTTTTTTTTTTTTATATATATCTCGTTTTCTACTGTTTATAAAAAATTTTATCTTAAAGGTTTTTGCCGTTTATAAACATTCAAATCATTTTTAAAGCTGACATAATTAGGTTTGAAAAAAGGAAAATAATTGGGTATAAATGTTACACATAGGCATTGGTATAAAGAAAAGAAGGAAAAAAAATACTTTTTCCGTATATACAATATAGACAGATTTTTTTATTTTTATTTTTATTTATTTATTTTTTTTTTTGCCATATATATCTCGTTTTCTACTGTTTATAAAATTTTTTACCTTAAAGGTTTTTACCGTTTATAAACATTCAAATCATTTTTTTAAAGCTAATATAATAAAATAAAGGGTATAAAGTTGACACATAAGCAATGGTATAAAGGAAAAAAAAAAAAAAAAAAAAATTTTTTTTACCGTATTTTTTTTTTTTTTTTTTTTTTGCCATATATATTTAATTTTCTACTGTTTATAAACTTTTTACCGAAAATTTTTTATTGCTTATATCTTTTTACATACAGGACTGCATTTCCAAATTTTTACAAATAATTCTAGATTATTTTGGTCCCTTGCAGATGCAAATTCTTTTGGAAGAATCTAAATTTATAATTCCCTCTTCTAAAATCGAAACTAAATACCAAATTACAGAATTAAATGTCGACAGAAAAACAGGTTCTACTCTCACAAGATTAAATACTAAGCATCACAAAAATACGAAAATTTCTGGCGTATAAAATACCAAAAAATGTGGCAACTGCCACATGTGTGGCCGATAGTGCTTCATACCCTTCATCTCAAAATAGTTTTACTTATAAATTATTTGTACTATTACTTTAAATATTCAAATTACTGTGGTTGTCGACTAAGTTTCATTTCTCCAATTAAAAGAATTGATTAAATTAATAAAATAAATCGATACCATAAAAATACTTTTGAAATAAAATTTGCTTTCTGGGGCTTATTATTCATTATTATGCTTTATTAACAGCTTCTTATTGTTACAGCTTATTATAATTCCTTCTAAGATTAAAGCTAAAACTAAAACTAAAACTAAATACCAAATTACAGAACTAAATGTCGACAGAAGAACAGCTACTACTCTCACAAGATTAAGGATGAAGCACCACAAAAAAATGAACATTTCTGCTGATGACATTAAAAATACTAAAAGGGGGCAACTGCCCTGATATCGAGCTTACTCCTCATCATGCCATTGATTGCCCAGCTGTATCGCCATGCATTGTCTGGACCCTCCTCTGGAAGAAGATTTAAAACCTCCGAGCTGACAATCATCATAGCCAATATTGTTCGGAAATACCATTGATTTTTTGTATTCTTCAGGGGGATGACACCACAACAACACAGATTATTTGAGTTTGAAAAATATCTGAAACATGTTTTTACTAAGTGCTCGAAAAATGCATCTCTAGCTCACTTACGTACGGGGTAATAGTCAGATATTTTTAAAAATATAAAAAAAATATTTATAATTTATTCAAAGTATATCTTTGCTTTTTTTTTTTCATAGTAATATAGAAGCTGTTGTTTAAAAAAAAATCGAGATTTTCTCGGTAAAATTTTATTAAAAATGTCACTACTTCATTTTCCTATTTTTAATTTATTTATAATAACAATTTCACTAAATGATTTCCTTATTCCATTCTGTTAATTTTATTAATTTTCAAATCCTCCTATTTTAAATTTATTTAAAATAACAATTTTGCTCAGACGAATAATAACCTCATCCACCTCTTCCATTGATGATATTTAATCAATTTATATCACCGTTTATAAAATTTTTTACTGAAAAATCTTTTATCGTTTATAAAATTTTTTACCAAAAAACATTTTACCGTTTATATCTTTTTTACATACATGACTAAATTCACAAATTTTTATAAATAATTCTAGGTTATTTTGGTTTGAAAATATCTGAAACATGTTTTTATAAAGTGCTTGAAAAATGCATCTCTAGCTGACTTGTATATTGGACCATAGTCCTTAATCTTTTAAAAATACAAAATTTATTTCTAATATATTCAAAGCATATTTTGCCATTTTTTATAGTAATAAATAGCCTTTTTATAGTAATAATAGCTGTTGTTTTTAAAAAATAGAATTTTTTTTTCTGTAAAAAAATTTTATCAAAAATGTCACTACTTCTTCCTCCTATTTTTAAATTTATTTATTATTTCATTAAAAGAGTTCGTTATTCATTTTTATTAGCTTTATTAATTTTCAAATCCTCCTACTTTAAATTTATTTAAAATAACAATTTTACTGAGTAAAGTAATAGTAATAAATAGTAATCATCCTCTTATATCGCCTCCATAGATGATATTTAATCAGACATTAATGGAAGTATTTTAATCCCTTATTACTTAGATTTCGATGAATTGATTAATAATTTATAAATTTTCACATTATAAATACTTATTTTATGTTTGCTACGTTTTATTCATTTCTGGATATTTATTTTATTGCAAAAATATGTATTTTTTAATCAATATTTATTTTTTAGCATTTGATAGGATTTAACCTTAATTATAAATCTTCTCAAATTAAATTTTACAATTTCATGGATAAACTTGCCTTTTATCTCGATTATAGAGTACTTTTGAATTCAGATTTTCAATTGCGGTACAAATAGGCTTATTACTGTATTAAATGCAAAATTAAATTAATTTAGAATGGAAATATATTTTATTTAAGAAACATGCTTATATTTTTGCTTTTATTTCTGTATAATTCTTGTACTTAAGTATAATAATAAGAAAAGAAAAAAATGAAACATTTTTGAAAGTAAATTTTAGTTTATAATTTCTTATTGAGTAAAATTAAAATATACATTGAATTAATTATAAACAATAAAGTATTTTAGAATCAATAAAAAATGTTTAGCTTATATTATATGTATAAAACTTTTAAACAATTTATAAATTATTGATGAAATATTAATTAGGGTTGCAAAAATTATTCATGGATTTTTTTTAAGAATGAAATTAAAAAAAAAGAAAAGAAAAGAAACCCCTTCAATGACTGTTAAAGCTATACACATGTTTTAAGAAGGAAAAAAATTAAGCACATTTAGAGTGGATTCCATACATTACAATATTTTTCTCAAATTCTTTTTTCATTATTTTTTTAAGATCTTTAGAATTGTATTCATCCCCTTTGTAAATTCTGATGAGGATGCGACATATATTAAATGAAAAGATATTACTGCAATAGATGTTTAACTGTTGATAAACACTATGCAAATCAGATTGAGGAAAATCTATCAAGAGTAACATATATGTAAAAATACAATAAAATAGCATCTTATATATATATATATTTAATTCATTTTCTAAAAGCTTTTAAAATATTTTAGTGATGTATTTTGTTTATCCATAATGCTTATTTTTTAATCATATTCATGTTCATCTACAAAGGATATGGATTAATTTCTCAATTCCATGTTCGTTTTTGATCCTGAATTTTTATTTCTGCATACATAACAAAAAACCCTGCAATAAACAAAGTTCCTTTGTAGGGACAAATTCGTTTAAAATACCATTAAACAATCAGATGAAACATATATCCAAAATTTTGACGATTTTACAATTAAAATTAAATTACTGGAATGCAATTTATATAAATAAAATTAATACATAAAGGTAATATATAAAAATTTGATAGCTATAAGCAAATTTATAATTGCATTCAAATGTAATATTAATTATTGAGAGTATATATGTGTTTATGGGCCTGATGGCCGAGTGGCTTGCGCTTTGGCACTCGGTGCCACAGGGTTTGAGTCCCTGCGGTGCCATGGATTCGGAATCCATTTTAAACAGTAGGTACCCGTCTAATATGACTGTAGAGAGTTAGGCGTAAGGCTGACAACCCTACCCATAAAAAGAAAACATCTCATGTTTCGAAATCTGCCAGTAGGTTGACGGCCTTGACCCAATGGGCTGTTGCCAATGAAGGGAAAGAATAATATGTGTTGTTTATTCCACTTCAAAAATAGAAAAATTAAGAAACGTAATGTTTATTAGAATTATAATACGGAACGAATATTAAATACTACAACGAAGTTTTAAAATTTTAATTATTAATTAAAAACTGATTAATTGTAAGGGAGTATAATCATCAATAAGAAAAACTTGAAATAATAGGAAATAATTTTTTTTTTATCAATATCAATATATTTTATCATAAATTTTATTTATGCAGTTTAAAAAACTAATTGAAAGAGAATCGCACATAAAAATCATATTAAATCTTAAAAATACTCTATGATGATTAATAGATTCTAAAAAATTGACGTTAACCACTTCAGATTATTTTAATCATCAGAATATCAGTGAACATCGTTAATTTTAGAGAGTAGTCGATCTTTATATGAATTTCAAAAGGTTTTTAATACATTTCTGATAAAAGGTTAGTTTTATTTAACAATTACAGAAATTAGTATTGTAACTGGGGAGGATTTAGTTGAGATACTTGAGGCACATATTGGAGAACTCGCAGCTTTATTTATACAAGCAAAAACAATTAGAGACATACAATATTTAATACATTTAAAGACATCTGTCTTTAAAAGTATAGATTCGTAAAAGAACTCCTTCTAAGCCTAAAACTCGAAAACTCGGCCACGCGCAGGATGCGCGAAATATTTCCTCTCGGAATGAGAGACTATAAACTAAATGTCACTCAACGAGAGAGCAGGTTGCGTTGTACTTCCTCTCTGGCCAGAGTCTCGAGGCGGAATGACCATTTCTCTTAAACGCCGCAGGGTGGCGCTCTTGCTCTTTTTGGTATGTAGAAGGAAGCACGATTACAGTATCTTTTTTTGTTATTGAGTTATTGAATTACGAAGTATCTTTTATTATTATTTTTTTTTTTGTTATTGAATTTAAATTTTATTTTTATTTAATAACTGCAGAAATTAATATTTGTTGTTGTTATTGCTGCTGTTTTTTTTTTGTTGTGGAGCATCGTGGACTTTTATATCTACCTTTTATATATATTATTTTTGTTTATGTAATTTTTCTTTCCAGTAATTTAATTCTAATAATTAAAATTGCTACTATTTAATTGTAAAATCGTTTTAATTTTGGACAATTTACAAACATCTCATTAACGGCTTATGAGGAGAGGACAATAATTTCTAGCTTCCGAGAGGATTAATTAACTACTCCGAATTTGGGTGTCATATGAAAGAAAAGCTAGAAAACTTCCATTCTATTTCTTCTAAAACATCAGTTATTTTGACAGATTTAAAAGAAATGTCATATGGTATGTCTGTTATAATGCTTTCATATATGATGGTTATATTTGTTAAATGTATGCGTTATATCGAATTAACTAATACAAAATTAATTTCTTCTGTCAGTATAATTTGTAATATTTCCTAACAAATAAAAAAAAAAAAATATAAATTTTTTAAAAGTGTTTTTATGTTAAAAAAAAATAATATAATTATAGCTGAAGTTGCTTTTAATTAAAAATAAAGATTTTCTTTAGTTTATTTAAAATGTTTTCTTTTAAAAGTACAAATAAGACGAAAATGTTCCTGTTCAACTTCACATATAAAAGTTTCAAATAGGAGAAATGAAGGGAACGGAACCCCTTAAAAAAATGCTATGTATTTATGATTTACGGTACATTTATTTTGTATTTTTAAGCTTATAAAGTGTTCCCGTTGTAAGATTGGAAAGAATTCACTTTTTTCTTTTATATATTGATGCAATTTATTATGTACTGTATGAAAGTTTCAAAAAGTTTTAGTGTCAATCAAAATTTTTAATTAATTTTTGATAATTATGTAATAAGCATTAAAATTTGAATTTGAATTGAAAATTTTTCTTTAATAGCTATTCTTTAATGACTGAACAGATAGTAAATAAATGTATACAGAGTAAAATTTCTATGTTAAAAGAGAGTGTGTTTAAGTGTGTGTGAGTCTAGTGTTACAAATATAGTTTTTTTAATATATTTTTTATTTTCGAATTCGGAGATTTATCGAAATTCAACATCATATATGCTTAAATTAAAAATAAAACAATCTTTTTTCAAAATCCTCTAAATTTACTATCAACAGTTATAGTATACGTAACATTTTTATTAACAACGGTTACAACATCTAAGTAATTACGTAAGTAACTTTGTATTAATATAGTTGCAACATACATATAACTTTTTGTTTTATGCTTTTTGCTTATGATTTCAAATCAAATCAGTTCCATTTTTTTTCCTAGAATGTCGTGCTGCCATCTGTTGGAAAGAATGGCAACTTTTTATGATAGCTTTTTAAACGTTGGCTGTATAATTAACTTTAATTTAATGATTTATTAGATTTCAAATTATTAAAAATTGCATGAAAATACAAATTAAACTTAGAAATTAAAGAATAATTTGAGAAATTTTTATTTTATTTATTTTTAAGTAGATATTTTATAGTCCACAGCGTATTTCCCTAATGGTTTTTAAGCACATTTAATTTAATAATTTTCTTCTGCACATAAAAATATATTAGTAAAATACGAAACGAAAACCAAGACAATGTCAAGATTTTTGTGTTTGATTATTTGTTGGGAGTATATTAAAAATTAATAAAAATACTAATTTAAAAATAGAAATTTTTATAACTAAACAAATTTTTAAATGAAAACTTTTCAATTATTGATGTAATCACCATCGACTAAATGGACATTTTATTTTTTATTTATTTAAAGTATTACGTGCACTAAATTTTTATTTTTTGAAGTGTAATTAAGTTAACTCTTTTAACTCTTATTTCACTTTAGATTATTTGTAGGTTTTAGATTATTGGTTGTTAAATATACAAATTTATACATGATATTCAAATGTGTATTTTATATTGCGAACTAAATGAAAAGTTAATGTGAAATAAACTTGTGCACATTGCTATTATATTAAGTATAACTAATTATTAACGATAAATTTGCGTAAGTTGCCAGATCATTCACGTTTTAAACAGACCCTAGGAATTTAAGATTTCTACATTGAGATCTGGGAAAAAAAAAAAAAAAAAAAAAATTCTATCATCAATGTATTATTAGCTTCACTCATGACAAATGGTTACGTGCGCAGCTAGATTACAGGAGGGTACAAATTTGAATCCACTGGTGGCGTTCGTTGCAGTTACTGCTTTCAGAGACGAAAAGAGTCAATAGCGGTTGCGCACATTAATAGCGTGAGCGGACTGTTCGTGGCATACTTCAACGGGACATGAAGTTTATCGTTGTACAACATTATATAAGCATTATTAATCGAACTTGATTAAGTAAATATATATAGCTTCTTATCCAACTTGACAGACAACAACATCTAGACCAAGAACCTATGGTCTCATGGAAGGGGGAAAGGCGCACAGCTTCAGCTGTGATGGAGAACCCGTAAAGTAGAAGACTGACTTGGCTCCGTGACGCTAAAGAAGGAGTGTCTTCAGGGAGGACTTTAGGGGGACTACTCCGCTTTTGAGTATCGTATGGGAGAAAACCCGGAAAACTCCATCCATGTAATCCGACTAACGATGTAAAGTGCTGAACATGCCAAACGCCGCCGAGTCTCCTGGTTGTTTGAAATAGTGTTTGCAACAAAGCCTCCAGCGAATTGAACCTCAGGACCAATGCTCACCAGCGGTGCAAGTTGCCACCGAACCACGAGTAGGGTTGTTAAATATATTATAACTTGTTATACTTCCATGCAGGGCGAAATAATTGTAAGACAAATAAATAAGAATAGTCTACCCACGGATAGCGGGAACGAAAACATCCCGTTTAACGGAGGAAACGGACGAATCGATGACATATTAGAGGGGCTACTCAGATATACGTTGTGCAAAGCTGCATTGAAAAAATACAAAAGTTAGGCTAGAATTTTTCATCTAGTTTTCTTTTTAATACTGTGTAATCTAAAATATTAATTATTAAAAATTAAAGTTCTTTTATTGCAATTAAAATTCTCCATAAAAGACATCTAGTTATCTTTCCAGAAAAGATCTCCAAACTATGAATAGAAATACTTGAAAAGGAAAAAAAATCTTAAGTAACTATCGAGTTTTGTTAACAATATTGTTTATAATAATTAAGCACTAATAATTAAGGTACAAAAAAAGAGTCAAGAAAATTCAAAAGTTCTTGAGTGAATTGAAAATTTATTTATAAAACCATTATTGAATGTATTTTATGATAAAATTCCGCATTTTAAATTAAATTTGTATATTGTTGTAAGCACTTTATTCTTTTATTTACTATAAATATTATAGCTGGACAGTAACCTTTCGTAGTGAAATATTTGTTTTAAAAAAATTCTGGCCGAAATTTTATTTTTCTTAATACACCATACTTGAAAAGTTATGTTTATGATATTGAAAATTAAACCTTAAAAAAAAAGTTGAGACTCTTTTGTCCTTAAAATTAATGTTAAATAATTAACACACCTTTTAAACTTACCAAGTTGATTGCATAAGTTGTAAATTCTTGTGATTTCTTTTTAAGTATTTTATATATAGAATCTTTCAAAGTAATTATTGTAATAATTCGTTCTCTATTTGTAATCAATGTTAAATTGAGACTAACGTAATTCACAGAAAATTTTTCATATGATTTATACAAAATTTTAATTTTTTGAATTCTCTTTAAAGTGTGTTATACTATCATTATTCTATAATCAAATTTTAGTTAAAAGATTATTTTTCAAGAAAAGAAAACGTCATTGGCATATTTATAATAACTGTCTTCTGTAATAAGAGACATCTTAAAAAATTCTGAAAATAATTTCTTTAAATCAAAATGTTAGTATATATTTATCTATTATTAATTATATTTTGTATCAAAACATTCAGGGATAAATATTTAATTAATTATTGAAAAATTTTTATTACTGAACTGTATTTTTTTTTTTTTACAAAATCTTAAACGAAGAAAAAGTATCTTTTCAACAACCAATGTATAAGAAGAAGCAAATATTATAATATTAATTTTTTTAGATTTTCTAAAGATTTTTTTCCGTATGAAGTAAAATTTAGTTTAATTTATTTTAAGAGGCTTTATTATATCTTTCGAAACTCATTTCTAATTGTTTAAATGTCAAAACAAGCCATTTAAAACCTTTGAAGATTTTATTAGGTCACTGTCATTTAATTTTTAAATAATTACAATTATCAATACAATTTATTTATAAAAACGAGAAATTGCTAAGTTTGTTATATTTAGAAGCTTATTAATGTTTTTAAATAAATATAAACTATTAAAGTATAGGTGCTCTTGACTGATTACAAAATTAGAATATAGATTTTATATCCGGCTATTATATAATAATATTTCTTAGATCTCAATTGTAAATTAACAGCAACTATATTTTTCTTTTATTAATATATTTTTAAGTTATTAATTTAACTAATTATTCAATAATTATTAATAATTAATTATTAAGAATTAATATTAATATTTATTATTACTACCAATTATTTCTTTAATTATTAATTTAACTGCATTTTCTTTAATTAACATTTTCTTTTTTATTAATGTTTCCTTTATTTATTTAAATTTTTTTTTATTTCTTTTATTATATATATTTTAAAAATATATAAACAAATATTTATTCTTAATGTTCACAAATTTAGTATACGTTCAATCCAATTTACAAAAATATTTTCTTCTATTAACATTATATATTTGAAAAATATGCAAACAGATAATGCTTATTGTTATTTTTTTGCAAAAATAATGTTACATAGTAACATTTCATAAGCTACTGGTGAATTTTTGGTCACCGTTATATATAAAGGAACTTTTTAAATTTCTAAAATTTAATAAAGTATTTTCCGTTACGAATCCTTATCATATGGCTGAACTCAAAATAATTAAACAAAACCACTTGATTAAAATGGTGAATCGTATAATATTAATTAAATAATAAAAAATATCCCCTCATTGTCAGTCTATACTGAAAAAAATGGAATCAAAGAATTTCTTTATTAATCACATCAAAATTTAATTTTTCATAAACTGTATAGAATATAACATAAAAGTATTTACTCAGTGATATAATTGTATCGAAAGTTATGTGTGCATTGTTTAGTACATTCGAAGCATCGGAAATCATTGAATGCGAATAGGGAGGAAGAGAAAGGAGCAGATGCTCAATTTTATTGAAATGACAATTCACAAGATAACAAAACACTGACAACTCTGTTTAGAATGTAGAAGGCGATGTAAAAAGTTAAGGTGAATGTGTTGCAGGCACTATACAAGATGATTGCGGTGAGAAAACATCAACAAGCGATTCTTTCGACTGCCACTCCGCACTTCAGATGTAACAAGAGATGCTCATTTTGAACATCGTCTCTGAAAAATAAATAAAACAGCAATTTAGCTTCTGTACAGAATAGCAATTGAATAAAATAACAAGGAATATATTTGCAATTTATGCTGGCTACCAATGAGATACAAGCTTGAAGTTTTTAAAAACATATCAAGTATTTTGTATTGATTGCTTTTATGTACAAAAAAAAAAGACAATAAAAATGTTATAATAAAAATGTTATAATGTTTAAAAATGTTATAATACCCAATTCATACCCTTGTTTATTATCAAAAATAGAAGCATTGTACAGCATCAAAAAGAAGCCTTGTATATCATCAAAAATAGAAGTATTGTATATCATCATATACGATTACAAGCAATGCATACATATACGATTGCAAGCATTATAGATCACCAAATATTTTATTACATAAAAATGCTTTAAATCAAAAATAAAACTCAAAAAATCTTTACTACTCATAGCAATCAGAAGAATACGTTATTTTTCTATAACTGAACAATCAAAAGTAAAGGCAAAAATATAAAAAAGATTACATATTAACATTTTTTTATTGTAAATTAGTTGGCTAAATTTAAATCCTGAAAAGATTATTGAAAAGATTGCTCTTCAATAAATGATTCCCTAATATTATTTTTGCCTTTCTATAATATTTAAATATGTATATATGAACTTCTCACTAATATCCGTCCAATCGTAATAGCATTTATTAGTTTGAAGAAAGAAAGAAATTTTGCCTCAAGCTGTCTAATACTAATTTAGCGAAAATTATTTTAATAGGGTAATTAAATATTGCAAAGGAAATCCTCAAAATAATTATGAATAAACACAGCAATGCGAAAAAATATATATAATCGTAAAAGTCCTTGAACAAAACCATGAACGTATATTTTTTATTGAAAGAATTGCGTGTAAGTAACGCTTCAACAAAATAATTCAGCTCGACTGAAATCATTGGCATTGAATGACTGCTATTAGGCATGCAAGTGATAATGATCATATGTAGCACGAGAAATGTATCAGTAATACGAATAGGCTGTTGAAATACTATACAAGGATGAATGGATGTCAACAGAGCTGAAACCAAGAAAATATCAAAGCTATAAAATATTCTGCTAATTAATAATAATAGAAGTAAATATACTTTCTCAATCAACGATACCCTCGTATATACTATTGAGTGCATATATTTTTGTTTTAATCATTTAGTTGGCATAAAATATTTTTTTCCACTGTGATCTGTTTTAAACCATTAATAACAATTGTTACCCTTACATGTAAAAAGTGAAAACGTTATGTTTATACATGGCACCCTAAAAACGGAGACCGCCAATTTACGCTTGAAACGACTTATTTAGCAACTTTTTTTTTACTATTTTCAACGAAAATTCCTTTTATGTGGTTATGGACAAAATAATATTCATTTAATAATGCATGATGCTGAAGATTACATTATTTATGTACTGTGCAGGTTGGGCAACCAGATTGTAAATGAGTCTGGGTGAGTTGAGATACTTGAGGCACAGGTAGGAGAACTCACAACTCTATTTTTTACACACGCACAAACACCACACATATACAATTAGATAGACACACTATTTAACCCATTTAAAGACAGATAATTATAGATTCGTGGAAGGACTTCAGTTCTAAGCTGAACATCCAAAATTCGACGACGCGCAGGGATGCTCGAAATATACTTCCTCTCCGGGGGAAATTCTGTAGGCCAACGAATGCGCCGGGAATGCCTAAATATATTTCTTCTCCGAATGAGAGACTATAAACTAAATATTTATCGGAGGAGCTCACGTCGCGCTCGGATTCTTCTCAGGTGAGAATCTCGAGGCCGAATTACCATCTTTCTTAAATGCCACAGGAGTGTGCTCTTGCCAGTGTGTTGAGGAAACACGGTTACAGTTATAATTAAGGAGGGAAGACAAAGTTTTTGTAGATTATTTAACAATACTATTGAGTTTAAGTGAACATAATCTGAAATGATTTTAAAAAGTAGCTGTTCTTGATAATATAGAGATTATTGAGATTAAAAATTAACACACATGAGTGAATTTCATTATCGCCTTAACGTCGAACTTTCACATAGTTTACGCTCTATTAGTATTGTATTTTTCATACGTAGGCAAGCTTACCAGTAGTCGTTTAATGTCTGTAAACTTAGAAAAGAAAAAGAAAACTCGTGAAATTAGTTTCCAAGTGTGTTAAATATGCAATATTTTCATTTGAATAGAAGTTTTTAATAGATAAACAATGTTTATATGAATGAGTGAGATTTAAAGTTAGAAATGAGAAAAAAGTATTTCATTTTTAAGTGCATCATTAATTATTTCTTACTTAAGATGAAGCTGCAGCAGCTGCTGCTGCCTTTTCAGGCTGTGTCTGAGGTTGGGCAGTGCTTCCTGGAGCTTGGGCCTGGTTGGCGGCTCCCTCTGGGAAGGCAGGGAAGGACTGGGAACTTTCATCGTAGTCACCACCCAGATCCTCGAAGCCAGCTGGAAGACCTCCAGGTGGTGGGATCAGCTCGATTTCACAAATCTGAAACAGAAGATTTCATTATATCATTCGTAAATGATCAATCATTCATTAAATGATTAATATATCAATGATATATCATTCTTAAATTATTTATTCTTCAAAATCGTAAAGTATGAAATGTCTTAAAAATTCTTTTGTTTTAAGATAGACAATTTAATATGCTAACTAATAAGGAATCTTGACTAAGGAAACTTTCCTTTTTATGTAAAATTTTATGTTAAATGTTCCGATATAAAAAGTGAAACAAATGATCTTAGATCGCTTTGTTGTAATTATTTTTTTACATCAGTGGACCTTGTGTTCCACTACAAACAGTCCATCAATGAGCCATGAAGGGAACAGGGAATTGAAGGTGGACTTGCATCGTATTTTTGTATTGTATGGAAGGAAACTTGGAAAAGTACCACCAGGCAGTATACTTGTCAATACAAGAAGGTTACCACAATCGGGTTTAAATGTCCCATAACTGCAACACATGTCATAGTGAAACTTAGTTCTCTTGGTTATATTACCACTTGGACACGAATTGGACTTTATTATACAATAGTAAAATGACTGTAGCTGTCGTTTAAAATGAGGCGCTTATTATATAAATTATGAAATCAAAATATTAATTACGAAGTAATTTTCTTGTACAAATTTTTTTCTAAAATTTATTGAGGAAATTTCTTTTAATAAAGATTTTTGTCGAAATTTTTGTAGAACACTTTTTTTTTCTTCTCATTTTTAGAATTTAATCAATTATTAAGGACAACATTTTATAAAAAGTTTAGCATAAAAAAAAAAATTATTAAAATAAACTTTCGTTCTAGAATAATAGCAATAATTTTTAACTGTCAAATTAACTTTTACAACAATGTTTAAGAAAGTAGTTCTTAGTGTAAATTGGCATTTTGATGGATACTTTTCTTTTCCATTATATTTACTCAGCAACACGTAAAAATTAATTTTAATTCAACAAATAAATCCATTCTTTTTTTTAATTTCAGATAATTTTTTGTTATATATTATGAAAGACAAATTAAGCATTTTATAGATGTTAAATTCGCTTTTCATTTTTAAAAACATTAAAAGGTAATTAAAATCTAAAGTAATGTAAAATTGAAGAGCAATTTTGTTATAATTCAAAATTAAATCAACTTACTTCAGCAATGTGGTAATCCATGCAAGCTTGATAGAGTTGAACTTGTTGAATGAAACCATCTGGGAATCGTTTTACCTAAAAATAGCAAAGTTTTTAACTTTTTAAAAATAAATTAATAAGCCTTAAAATATTCTTCTATTCAAAATTAAAAATCAAAGCATTAAAACTCTTTGTTTAAGCAAGGCAAATAATAAATGTAGAACAAGAACTACATTACTCATTAACTATAACAATGTATCAAACTTAACGCTCATTTATAGAAATTCTCCTTTTCAATGAATTAAATATGTTAAAGGAAAACAAGGTTCAATATATACCGATATTTTTTTAATCGATTTATCGATCATTTGTGTTTGGTGAACCATTTTATATATAAAATTTTTTATAACCTAAAAGTTTTAAGCTTAAAATTTTCTTTATTTATGAAATTAAATAAATTTCAGATGGGTTTTAAATATCATGACAATTTTTATTACAAACGTTTAAATTGATTAAAAAACATATTTTGTTAATTTAAAAAAAAAAACATCAAATTTCATTTGAATTTCAGAAGATATTTTTCTAACACAGATCTAGATATCAAAAAAATGTTTTCTTTTTTTAGCTTTGTTTAAAATATATCTTATAATGTATTCTTTTTTTCCAACAGTATTTTTTTTTAATATTTCATAAATCTTTACTGCTTCAAATCAAAATTAAGAGACTATTAACTGGTTTTTAATTTAAAGAAATAATATTATTTCTTCAATCTAAAGTAATAATTGCTATAAAAATAAACATAACATTGCTGTTAATTAATTCATTAATTAATCCAATTTCTTAGTTAATCCATTAATTAATTAAGCATTTGTTATAAAAATAAACATAAATAAACATTATTATATCTAAATTAACAATTGTTATTAAATATTGCTTTTATTTAAATTCAAATTTTTATATATCTTTGTCTTTATAATGTAAACTGAAGTTTATAAATTCATATTAGATTTAAATGTTTAGAATAGTAATTTCAGGGTTAAGTTAATACTTAACTCGTAAATTTTAAGATCCAGTGGTAAACTGGGAACTTCAAAACAGAATTCAAACCAAAAAGTAGGTATACGATAATTTATTTTATAAAACTATTTTCTGGAATAATATTATGAGCAAAAAAATATCGATATAAATAATCCCGCTTATCAAGGACGCTAAAAGCACAATGCTTTTGAATGTAATATATTCTTTTCTACAAACACTATTTTGTTCATCATCTAAAGGAGTTATTCATATCGATATTTTCATAATCTTTACACAATCTCATTGTTCCCGTGCCATAAATACATTCTTAATAGTATTATGTCACTGAGCTACGGTCTTCTCGACAAACTTTAGGTGAAAAACCCGCCTGAATATATTATTGTTTCAGCTCCGCGAAAGTTATTTATGAACAGGTTATTTTTTGTAAAAAAAAAAAAAATACTTACGGCTTCATTTTGGCATTCTTCGTGTCTTTGGGATATGCTTTTCTCTACCTGCAAGAAGAATATTCATGTTAGAAAAACAGAAACTATGAAATTTCTTGCATCAACTTATTTAACGCTTCTGTATTAACATAATTATTATTAATATTCTTTTCTGAATATGATAATAATTCAGTTAGAATTTTCTTTCCTCGCTTCTTAACTAAGTTGTGTTATTTTTCGATTGTGTTGCAAGCTCAGATGCTATAACAATATACAATTTAATGTGCAATGCACATCTTCATTGCTTTACATGTTACATAGGCTGAAATAATTCTAAATATAAGCTACATTATTTGAATTATTCAATGATTTCTTAATTATTTGAAAAATATCCGTAGAGCCCTGATAGTAAGCATGTTGAGCCTTCAAAACGGGGTAGGTCAGTTCGAACATTTACACAGCCTGAATCGAGTTCCCATTTTCTTCAAGGGATGAGTATAATAAATCTGTAGGTCAGAATACCCTTACATTGGATTGAAGGAGATCTGACTAACTTCCACATACTACACTAGGATGTTTCATTCCAAATAGTGATAGCACCGAAGTCAGTGTAGAATTCTCATGTGACAACATAGGCAATGTAGAATCTGCTTTACATCTCTATATTAGTGACATTAAAAAGTGTTTTTTAAATTATGTAATAGTAATTAAAATTAAACATTAATAACATTAAGCATTAGCAAATTAGTTTTTGTAATTAGGCCTTAATAACATTTAAAAAAAACATTTTTTTTTGTAAGAATAGGTAAATCAGATTAATTTCATTTTATTGCATCTGTTTATAAAATAGCACAACTTTATTCTTGTGAATTTTTAAAGTTAAAATTCCATGTAATTCATTAATGCGTTTATACTATTCGCCAGTAATTATTTTTAGAAATATATTAATTGCTTAGCGTTTTGAAACAGAGTTTTTGTAATGCTATAAGTTACAAATATTTCTCAAACAACGATTGAAATATTGTTAACAAAAGATTGACGTGTATTTCGTAATATTTCAAACTTAACATTTTGATTTTATTAATTTTTTAATTTTTAGAATACTTACTTGAGAATCAAGTTTCTTAGATTGGATTTCAGACTTTGCTCGGTCAAACTTGTAGGTGCCATTGGTGTTGAACTAAATTAATCAAAAAAAAAAAAAAAATAGCTATAGTAAAATAATAATGAAAATAACTAAAAAAATAATAAGCAAGTGCATGATTAAATATAAACTTAATCCCAAAATTTTTAATTTTTAAAATTAAAATAATAGTTAATATTTTTAAAGTTAATAATTTAGTTAATAAGTTAATAATTCATATAGTTAAAGTTGATAATTCAAATTAAATATTAATAACAAAAAATAGCTTAAAATAAATGTAGTATGTTTATAAAAGATACCTACCCAACCTTCTGTTTTCAATGCACAAGTTGTGACGAGTTCCCTGTGGTCATCGATTTGCTTCTGCAATTGAAAAATATCGAGAAACTTAATATTAAGACACATTTGAATAAAAAAAAAAAGAAAAGAAATTGTATCAGTTGTTATTATAAATTGATTTCAAATTAAAAAATTAACTTAGATTATGACTTTAAAGATAATACTCTACATATTGGGGAGTATTATAATTTATTACAAAAATGTGTGATCAAAAAATGGGTAGTTATTTGAAAAAATACTTTTTACTAATTTTACAAATAGATATTTTTGAAAATTGAAAAAATAGAAATTTTACTGTTTGTTTGATTATTAAAAAGCATAAAAATTTTTTTAACTAGTGTTCATTATCTCAACTCAGAAATTTAAAAATAAATTTAAGGAATCTAGGAAAAAATTAGATCTTCAATTATAGCGCTGAGATATTAAAAAATTCGATATCTGATAATAGAAAGAAAAAAATAAAAAAATATCATAGGAAAAATCTATATTATATTATATTTATTTATTTATTACTATTTTTTAGATAAATTGTATTCTTACAGGATCAGTAACAGTTTCCAGAGCTGGTGGAGGATTTTCATCTAAGCATTTTTGGATGACGACTCTTTTCTGTTCCTGCTTAGATAAAAAAAATTAGCATAAATAAATAAATTAATTAATTAATTACTCGGCTGGGCCGATGTACAGATTACCCATACAATTTAGATTTTAATGCAAGAACAAAACTCATAAATAATCACATCCAGGCAATAAATTAAGTTCATCAGTTATCGTTCAAAATTGAAAAAAAGAAAAGAGATAAAATAAAAAATAAAAAAAAAATATAGAATTCTAAATGATTTTATAAAAAGACAGGTGAAAGTTATTTAATAAAAAGCATATGAAAGAAATTTTTTAAAAATAATAAAAACTATAGAATTCCAAACGATTTTATAAAAAACATGTGAAAGTAATTTCATAAAAAACCGTTTACGAGAGGAATTTTTTTTTAAAACTATAGAATTCCAAACGATTTTATAAAAAACATGTGAAAGTTATTTTATAAAAAAGCATATGAAAGAAACTTTTTAAGATTGATAAAGGATATACTGTTTTATTAATCATACCTTATCTGCTTCAGTGGGTTTCAGTTGAGGGCATTTTCCCCAGTCAATTTGCTGTAAAAGAAAAATTAAAAATCAGAAAACAATAAAAATTTTGATTTAAATAACTGTACGTTTATCAAAAATTTATTAAAAATTAATGTATTAAATTAATTTTATAGTTAACTTATTTATTTAGCTTTTTTAACTATCTTAACTATAATTAAAGTTGATTTTCATGAAACTAAAAAGAAACCAACAGTGAAATAACGTTTAACAATATTTAAAACAAATAATTGATTACCAATAATTACAAAAAGGAATTAATTATGTTGTAAGAGTAAAAAAAAAACACAAACAAACAAAATAACTTATTTGTTTATATTTATGTGGAATATTAAAATCAACTGTATAATGAAAAATAAAGCAGCTACATATTTCATACATTAATATTAGCAGCATTTTATCTCCACGTTTAGGGACATATGGCATTTCAACATTGAAGTTTATAAATAATAATTGATATTGTTGAAAGAAATGAAATAATTTTATTATCAATCATCAAATATTCTCTCCCTCCCCTTATAAAGTCATTATTGTCCAGTGACTTCTTTTTTTCAATGCCCTGGCTTACATTACTGAATGCATTTAAAATCCCTTATAAAATAATATCACATTTCTCATTACATGTATTTCAATGAAGTTCTGAATTTATTATGTCATTTATCGCAATTATAATTATTAGGAACATAACTATTGTATCATTTCGAAACTGCAAAATTTAAATAATGGCTTCCATGTCAAACAAAATATCTCAAATATAAACTGTATTTTAATAATAAAGAATAACTATTCTATATTTTTTAAAAACATTTATTTCTATCTTTATGAAGATGAAAATTCAATTTCGTCGACGAATTGAACTGAATTAAGTTTACTTCAAGTCTAATTTGAGACAAAATAAATTGTTTTAACGGGTTTTTCCTTTCGAATGAAAGTAAAATACGAAAGAGAAAGGGGAAAAAAAAAAAAGACTTTCATTCTTTCTGTTTCACTTTGTATCAAAAACTGATTTAATCAATTCAAAACATCAGAAAACCCCGTAATTACTGTGATGTCTGTTTTCACTGTTCTGCAAGGGCAGCCTGGAGGAAAATTGCATCAGGAAAACAAAGCTGTCTCGATGTCTGTGTGGGTCACTGGGACACACCACCTGCTGTCTCAGCGTTCTATTTTCGGAGCGCACACCCTAAAGATGGGCCGGCGAACCCGAAAAATTTATTATCAAGGCCAGCCACACCCGTCAGGATGGGGGTGGAGGTGGGGGGAATCATTGTCATATGATTCATTACTCAAGTTATGTAATACTTCTTTTTTGACGATTTTGCCCCCGCATCACCATGGCCTCTGTCTTATTTCTATTTTAAGTTTTGTAACTATATCGCATATCGTAAATAGTACAGTGTAATTAGTTGAGATAATTAATTATATATTTGCATATAATACCAATTAGAGTTATTGAAATTGATGTTTAAGGAAACATAACATAAAAAGATGATTGATTTATTATTCATTCATTTGTTGTGAACTATATAATTTGTATTTTTATTTTTTTAATTGTAACTTAAAAAATATAGCTTAAAAATTTCAATGCTGATTTATTTTTAATCTTGCCATAAATAAATGTTAACATGAAATTTTTTTTTTTCTGAATGGTTAATAGTACCATAAATAATATATAGTAATGATAATATTATGGGACTTGATAGCCGAGTGACTGGCGTTCGTTGCTATGGATGTTTGTAGTGGTTCGAAATTCATTTTAAACCGTAGGTCCTTATCTAATATGAATGTAGAGTTTTAGATGTAGGGTGACATTCCTACCCGTAAGAAGAAAACAACTCCTGTCTCGAAATCTGCCAATAGGTAGACATTCTTGGCCCAAGATGGGGCTGTTCCGCCAATGAAGAAGAAGAAGAAGAATGATAAGATCATATATTATAAGGTATTAGATTAAATATAAGATTATATTTCTTTTGCAATTTATTTCTTACGATTTCTTTTGATTTTATTTCTTAAATATGAAGAGAAAAGCTTTAAAATAAAACGCGTTATTTTTGAAGCGGTATTAATTAAGATGAAATTGCAATGTAAAATATTAACTTATTAAAAAAACAGAATTCAATGATTTATTTATAGAACTTTTTTCATTAAAAAAAAAAAAAAAACGGAAAATTAAATGCTTTATTAAAACTACAAATATAAGCAGAAAATCTACAGAACAATAAAACCCATTAAAAATTCTGAAAGAACAAACGTATTTTTCGTTAAATAACATTGCCAGAATTTTTCTTAAATAACATTTCAGAAAGTTTTGAGTTCCTTTAAATTATTGAAAAGTTTCAATGAATAATAGGAACTCATGACAAGTGAGTTAGTAAGTTGTAAAATTACAGATCTTTTTTAATTGTTGGGGAACATTTTGTAAATATTAATAATTAACAAATACAAAAGATTAAAATTAGAAAGTTAACGATTTATGATTATTCTTTCAGGATGACTATTATTACTTGCCAATTAAGATAGCAGATTTTTTTTTGTGGTCCAAATATGGACTAACAACAGCATGTAATAGTGTTTGAACAAATAGAAAAAATGCAAGTGCTGTTTGTTACTCATGCTTTCAACAATGCGTAGGCACAGCGATATCCGCTCTAAGTTGAGAATGGAACAAAATGCGCTGAACCGTTTCTGCTTTATGCTTGGGACTCTTTTTTAAACCGAAACCAGAAATCTACGACAAAAAAAGTGTATAAACATTTGATCTTTGAAAAGAGAACAGGAAATAATTAAAAGGCATTATGGTCTCCCCTTTAAAAGAAAGGAAGGAAGAAAAAAGACTAAACAAATAGCTCGACTGTACCTCCACCGCCATTTGAAAGTACGGTCAGTGCCATTATAGTTGACCTACATGGCATGAAAAAAAAACCATAAATGTCATTAACCATACAACGAATACAAAAGAAGAAAAGACTTAACAGCTCTGTTACGACAGAAAACAAGGGAAATAGCAGAATTTTGATGCTTCCTTTTTTAAACTTTATTTTTTGGTTTTGATTCTGCGACTCCAGAAAGAATGCTTTGGCCAGCATGCATTCAGTTTTAACGGCACACGAAAATTGATTTGGAGATGAATAACAAACAATGAAGAACAGATGTTTTTCTCCTCTAATCTATTGTTCCACTCAGTAGATTGTAAAAACTAATATAAAAATCAAGTACACTGATTGAAATCTTTCCATCATTGCTTCAGCCTTGATTTTTGAAGGCAATTTCGGTATATTATAATTTATGAACGGATATTGTACATAGATCTCTTTTGATAACAAAGCCAAAAACATGGGATTTTTACATTGGTTTTATATATTTAAGTTTTACATATACGTTTTAAATCTGTGATTCGTACTAAATTAGTTTTATAAAGGAATAAACATGACTTCTACAGGATTATGAATTTTAGAAGCACGTTTAAATCAGTGCATATTCCATTACATTTCCCTACACTTTATGTAAATATTTTTTTCACCCAGATTTTTACAACTGCTTAAATGCATTTAAATGTTATTTTTAATAAATTTGTGTCTTTATTTTGCAAATTTGGGAATATATTTAAAAAAAAAAAAAAAAAAATTACAGTTTTCAAAAATTTTTGTCAGGTTGATTATTACTTTGCGTTTAAATAACATTAGCATAAAGCATTAAAATTATTAAAAAAAATTTAAACAGGAAAATTAACTAAGAAATTCCCCAAATTTATTAAGAAAATATCTATTCATATTTTAAGGCAATACGATTAGGAGAAGTTAGCGACCTCTTGACAATTTTATTAGTATTTTATCAGAACTATTTATTATACTATTAACAATAAATAACTATTTTTCATAATTACAATAAATATTTTGTAGAATGGTTTTTATTTTCTTTATAAAAATAATACATTTTTTAATATAACGTAAAAACATATACATTTTAAACGTATACATTTAAAAATATTTCGTTATAGGGTGATTCTTTTGATACTACTTTAAACATCACGAGAAATACAGCAAATAATGCTTCATATCTTTTTTTATAAAATTAAAATTAAAATTAAATTCTCTTAATTCTCACATTTATTCGTTCTATGTAATTGTAGATTTTTCTATCAAGACATAAATTATGAGATTATCGTTGGTGCAAGTATTTCATTTATCGCTGCACCACAATACAATCCTTGAAAGCAACCTAGTTTTAATTTAATCAATTGCCTTACGTTTCCTCAGTCAGTATGTCAATTGCTATATAAATAAAAATAAACTGCAGTGTCTAGAAAACAAGCTGAAAGGACATTGTTTGACAAACAATAATGTGAAAATAAAGTATAGTTTAATACCATTTTGCTTTATAAACAAGAAAGGATCATATTCTTAAAGACCTATTGTTAAATCTATTGAAGTCTACGGAACAATGGTTTGGGTAAATAGTAATAGAGAATTCCCCCCACATCCTCTGTAAAATGTTATACTGAATTTAAATGTCATAATAAATTTTCTTCGAAATATGGTGTAATGGAATTTCCTACAAATCAAACCAAATGAAAACATGGGAAAGTAAAGGAATATATTTCGATTTCAGACGTCTATGCACGTGATTTTGATAGTATGGTTATATGTAGAAAATTTTACTTTATTTTTTATCAAGTATTAATAAATTATCAAATTTTTATTAATTCAACAATGGTTTTCATTGAATTATACATATAAAATAAATTAGCGAAAAATTTTTATGATTTACTTCCATATAAAGAATGATTTTTAGAATTCCTTATGCTTATTTCTTAGATATTTAAACCCAACATATTTAAAGAATATATTTAAGGAGGATAGGTTTTGTAATGAAACTAAATAACATCCTATGAAAAAGTATAAGGCTAAAGATTGCCATTTTCAGTTTGCTTTAATAACAGTTTAGGTATTATCAGTTTGCTAATAACAGTTTTGGTATTATCAGTCTGCTAATGACAAACTATAGAAATTTAGATAAAAGAAATAATAGTTTTGTTATAAATTTTTTTATGTAATGAAATAAAAAAAACTATAAGTAGTCTAAAGCTTCAAAATTTTTTTTTCATATAATATTTTGTACTATATTGTTTGTTATTAAATTTAAATTCATTTTATAGGAATTCTAGGACTGGAAGTATTATTGAAATTTTGATCAAGTTCTCACTTTTATTGTTTTATAAAAAAATTGCAAAGTATTGGTTGGAGACAATATAATATTTATGTTTGTCTTTAATAAGAATAAAAATTATGGATCAAAATTAAAAATATTTGCTTATGTTCAAAGCAAAAGTTATGCATTTTACTTTTATTATAACTTCTACCGTTCGTATACGAGCAAAATTAAGGATTAAAAATTACAAGTACGAGATGAAATTATTTTAATTTTTTCATTCTTTAAATGGAGAAAGACAAAATATCATATTAAACACTTAAAATAATAAAAATATCATATTAAGCACAAACGGATGTAAAATATTGACCTACATAGGTTTATCACAAACGTAGGCGAATTGTTTTTTAAAAATAAATGACCTTATATCATAAGGGGCTGATTTTAACCTGTCTAACATATTAGCCTTCAATTTAGTTAAGTGATCATGCTAAAGTGTATCGTCATCGCCCTATTTCGCAGTCAGACGTGTAGGGAATAGCACTTTACTATTTGTTTTACCATGTGGGTTACTTTAAACTGGGCCAAGAAACTTTTGTGAGGTCTTCGCTTTCTATTCAAATTTTCTCATTTGAGGGTAGAAAACCGGATCTCGCTTCTTCGTTGGGCAGGAAAACGTTTTTGGGGACATTCCCCTCCCATGCATTTACCAGAACGACCGAATTCTCGAATTTCGGCCTACTTTTCGCCACCGTCCCACCAATAAGACCAACTTCAAGGTCTTCCAAGAATCTTCAAGTACTCTCATTATTTGTCTGGTGCCGTGGATTAGACACGGTTGAATAGTTTTATGGGTTGCCAGCTCAAGTATTTTACCAAGTTGGTAAAATAACAATGAAAAAAATATTTTTTTCCAGCTGTAGTTTGAAATTACAGATCAAAATCAGATAAAAAGTTCTGTTTTTTAAAAAACTTTTCAATATATGTTTAATAAAAGAAGCGTTTTATTTGATGAGTTAATTTCTGTAAAACATGAATTAATGAAGTTTTAATTACCATAGATAGCTTTTTTTCATAGTTATATTAATAAAGTCAATGGTATTTAGTATTTTATACCATAAATTTTTATCATACATGTATTGTGGGATTCTTATTGTACTGATATCTATAAAGTATATCGTACCTATAAATATTTTTATTATTTTTCAAACTTGTTTATTGATTTAAATGCAATCGTTTAAATCTCCAAAAAGCTTCAATGTATGAATAAATTTTCTTACACAGTTCTAAATAAAGACTTTCAAAAAATCTATATTTTTCTTCTGATTTGAAATAAAATTGTACTGTTAGTAATAAAATTATATTTTATTTTATACAAAATTAATTCATTTTTTTCTCGAATCTTTATCATCATAATATAAGTTAAATATCACGTGAATCTAGAATAAATAATAAAATAACTTATGCATTTATTAAATGAAATCATATCCTACCATAAACCCTTTAAATATAACTCTACGTAAATCAAAACAGATTTGTGGAATTTATTAAAAAAAATCTCTTAAAATTTTCTTATAATAAAAATAAAGATTTCCTGAGCTAAAAGTTTTACTGAGGTTTAATTTTTATGTTTTGATACTTGGCAATAACCCAACACGAATTCTATCGTGTAAATTCATTTAATGTAAAAATAGTAGAGTTGGACATATTATAATTGTAATGATATACAATGATCTAAAAATATGAAAGCTTTTAATGCAAATCTTTAAACTAAAGATATTTTTTTTTTTTATGTTTAAACTAGGGATACTTTCTCTTTAAAACAACTAATAGATTACAATTATGATTAAAAACTAAAATAAATTAATTAATTCACTTACCTATTACAATTTAATAGGATTTAATAATGGGATTTTAACTTACAGAACTAATTTGCTTATTGAATTTAATAACCTGGATCATAACTAGTTGAATTTTTTTCAACAACTTGAAATATTTTTTGCCGTAAGAAATTTTGAATCTGCTATTAAATTTAAAATTAATTTCAAGAAACTTCAAATAAGTGTTTCACAATTTTTTAAACCCTTTTCCCACTAAATAGTTACCTTATAATCACACACACTCACAAAAAAAAGAAAAGAAATTCTCAATTTAATACTTTTAAGTTCATTTATCAAACATTTTTACCAGAATAACTACCCACCAGAATAAGGCAGTTTTATTGAGAGCATAACCACCATTACATCTCGTAAATCTTTAGACAGTGATCCGGGATTACCAACAAAAGTGAATACGCCATTTTCTTCATTCACTTGAAATCCCAATTGGAGCGTAAGTGAATGGCCAACGAACTTAAATCGGTGACATCGTCTCTCTTATTGTCAACTTTAGCAGGTGACGCTACATTGCACATTCTTATTTTTTTCCCTCTTTACTGACAAGCGAAGTGTGCTTTTATTCATTAAGATAGATTGGCTTTTTTCCTTACATTTTTCCTTATTTATTTTTCAGGTTATGTTAATGAAAGTAAAAATATATTTTGGGATTCCTTCTATCGATAAATCACAACTCGAGGAGATGATAATGATATAATGGATAATTAAATTTCCTTTTATTAAATTCTATTTAGGTTTTCTGATATTTGAGTAAAAAAAGGTTTATTTTCCATTTCTTAAGCAATTTTATAAAATATTAGGTTATAATCGATAAAAATATATTAATTATGATATTTTTAATAAAAATTAAATTAATTGTAGAAATATATTACTAATTTTTAATTTAATTTTTCTCCCTTTTATTTTTATCACGCTTTTACTTTAAATCATTTTCAGAGCACTTAATTCGGGATATATAAATTCTATTTTACAGTATACTATGTATGCGAGGTTTTTATAATGAAGGAGCTAGTGGCCTCTAAGCGACCAAGGATCTCCGTATATATACTACAATAAGAATGAATGCATACGAGACATTTCTTATGTATATGATCTTCATTGCCAAAATAGGTTTATTTTAAATTTAAAAAAATTTGTTTTATATCGTTAAAAAGTTGATGCTTTTTATTTCAAATTTCTTGCTAATAATCCAAACTTAGATATCATAGGTGATTTTTAATATTGTAAAAATTTTAATATTTTTATTGTTCTAGAAAATAAAATAAAAAGTAATTAATTAAAAAGTATTTTAAAATGTTCCAGATAAATTCTCATAATAAACTTTTCTGCAAAATTACATTTAAAATATTAATGTAAATTGTTCATCGATTACATATTGAGTTAATTATAATGACATCTGTTTTTATATATTTGTTAGCAGACATGAACTTGCTCTTAAAAATATAGCCTTAAAATTTTTAAAATAAATTACAAAAGTTTTAATACATTTTTATCAGTTCGAATTTTTTCAGTGCTCGTATAAAATAAACATCATAAAGCATATTGAAATTTTTTTTTAAAATTCTAAAAAATTATTAGATAAAATTTTTTTATAAAATTCAGAAAATTTATTCGATTGTTCAAAAATTATTTAAAAATTACTTTCGATTAATTTTTGTAGTAAACTGGATAAACATTTAAAAAAAAAAAAAGGAAATTGAAAGTAGCTTTAAATTTAATTTTTAAAACTATTATTATTACCCTTTATAACTCGAATAAATACAAAATTATTAAACCATATATAAATATTCGTATTCGCAACAGAATTAAAATACGGAAATTATTTTAATAAATTATTTAATTTATATTACATTTTCTCATTTTGTATTTATGACTGAATAAAAGTAAACGTATTTAAACATTAGCTGACTTAAAATGTTTAAATACTAATTAGTTTTTTAATATTATTGACAAATAATGAAATTAATAATACTAAAACTTTTACTTATTTCTTTAACATATCAGTGATCATAGATAAAACATTATTCGTAGTTGTATTGTAATGCTGCTATTGTAACAAATCTTACTAATATTAAATTCTACAAAGTCCTGTTTCAAAAAAAAAAAAAAAAAAAAAAATTCCAAACTTACTGGAGATGGGTAGTCGATTTGTGGTTCAATTTTAATTTTTAAATTATTATTATTATTACTTTTTATAACTTGAATAAATACAGAATTATTAATCCATCTATAAATATTAGTAATGAAATAAAAAGTAACTAGTTTAAAAGTATTTTAAAATCTCCAGATAAATTCTCTGCAAAATAATTTATTTGTTTTAATTATTTTTATTTTCAGAATATTTTATTTATATTATATTTACCACTAGTATTTATGACTGAACAAAAGCAAACGTATTAGTTGAACTTATTATGTTTAAATATTAATTGGCTTTTAATATTATTGACAAATATTGAATTTAATAATATTTAAACTTTTTACTCAAATTCTTTAACATATCAGTGTGTCATAGAGAAAACATTATTCGTAGTTATATTCTAATGCTGCTATTGTAACAAATCTTACAAATATTACATTCTACAAAGACCTGTTTAAAAAAAATTTGCAAACTTACTGGAGATGGGTAGTCGATTTGTGGTCCAATTTTAATTTTTTAAATTATTATTACTTTTTATAAGAATAAATACAGAATTATTAATTCTTCTATAAATATTAGCAATGGAATTAAAACAAATAAATTATTTTGTAGCTTATTTGATTTATATTATATTTTGTCCTTCAGTATTTATGACTGAACAAAAGCAAGCGTATTTAAACATTAGTTGAACTTATTATGTGTAAATATTAATTGGCTTTTAATATTATTGACAAATATTGAATTTAATAATATTAAAACTTTTTACTCAAATTCTTTAACATATCAGTGGTCATAGAGAAAACATTATTCGTAGTTGTATTGCAAGGCTGCTATTGTAACAAATTTTACAAATATCAAATTCTACAAAGTCCTGCTTAAGAAAAATTATCCAAACTTACTGGAGCTGGATAGTCGATTTGTGGTTCCAACGGAGCTTCTGATGAGGTCACGGCAGGTTGACTAGTAGTCTGTGGTGCAGCAAAAACACCACCGATGCAGAAAACAGCGACTAAAACCGAGAACAACATGCCTGCTTTACCTTCTACGAACGAAAACTGTTCTCGCTTAGGGACAACGGTCTCTTTTATATACCTCGGCTGCAGCCAATAGAGGTGGGAGCCGCGAATGCAGGCCAATGATTTTGAACAATTTCCCCTAATTTGGGGCCCGGGCGTGTATTTTCATAAATCACCTGTTTCGAGATTATTAACGGTGTTGGCCAATGCCACCTTCTGCGCTGAAACTTGGAAGATTCTCTCTCTCCTCATTTATTGTTGTTCCGAATTTTGCGTATTCGGGACTTACGTGAAAATACACGCGCGCTATGTGCAAGCCACTTGGCGCTCGCGTGTCGCGTTTGGTTTTCGAGATACATATTAATTTGGCGATTTTTTTTTTTTTTTTTTTTTTGTTACGATGCTCTTTTCATTTTTATTTCACCGTTCTTTTTTTATGTAATGCTCAATTTATATTCGGATGGCTGTGATGCGTTTGCTACTGTGGCAGAAAGAACTCGCAGGTCGCTTCCGCCAATTTTATGGCTTTTCCTTCCCTTTTTTTTAAATAAATGTTTGTTTTTAGGTGTCATAAAAGTGATGTAGGAATTTGGCGTGAGGGTTTTTAAAATATGTTTATCTGATTTTATTGGGATCTCTTTATTCGATACTGAATGGAAATTTATTGGTTAGCGTCGGATGTGAAGTTCCGTTTTAAAGCCAGGAAAAGATTGATTTGCTAAATCAGCAGAATTTAATTTTGTCGATTTAGTAACTTTTAACTTTATTAATTCAAAGGTATATAATAAAATTTATTTGATTATATCGGATATGAAGTTCCGTTTTAAAGACAGGAAAACAGATTGATTTGCTAGATCAGCAGAATTGAATTCTGTCGATTTTAATTTTAAGTAATTTAAGTAACTTTTAACTTTATTAACTCAAAGTTTATTTTCTTAGCTTTCTTTTAATTTCCTTTTTCTACCTTTTTTGGATATGTACTAATAATTTTTCTGTTTAACTGAATAGTTAGGGATTTTTACAAACAGCATAATCAATGTCGTTCTTTTTTTCTTAGTTTCGAATATTAAATTTTTATTAAATTGATTTTTTTATTTCAATTATTAAAAATTAAGAAATAATTTTCTTCTTCTGAAATATGAATTAATGCTATTATTTTTATTTTGTAATTGAAATATGAAAATAGAGGACAATAATATAACATTCAGGTGTATTGAACAGACTTTCCTCTACAAATTCTACAGATTTATTATAATAAATAATTTATGTATATATTAATAATAATTATAATTTATATGTATTTATTTATATATAAAGATTTATAATAAATAATTTTTCTTGTTATAATTAATTTATTAAAATTTTTTTTATTAATTTTTAATTCTATCACATAATGTTCTATTTTCCATTATGCAAAATATAAATATTTGAGTTTGGAATGATATATAACTAAAATCTTTTAAAAGGCTTTGGCAGAGGCGCGTGATAAAAAAAAAATCATTAGTTTTATGATTCAAATACGACAAAAATATCTGAAAATGCAAAACAGCATATTAAAAGAATATAATTTAAATTTATTTAACTGTTTATAATTTATGAAATTTGAAACAAAAAATAATAAGTATTTACACCATTTCACAGAAATTTCTTTAATTAAAACAAAAAAAGCAATGATTCAACTACAACAATTTAAAACATTCTCAGAAACATTATTCTAACGTAATTTTTTTTATTATTTATTTATTTTCAAATCGTAAAAATATAGGATGCATAAAAGAATGAAATAATTAAGAAAAAGAAAGAATTAAAAATAATTAATTAAAAAAAAGGAAAAAGATTTAACCATATTCTTCATTGCTTTAAAAGAAATATTTATTCTTTTAATATTTGTAAAATTAAATTTTAAAAATATAAACAGGCTAAAAATAATTAAGTATTTTTCTTCATCGGCGCAAGGCCGTCTGCCTACTGGCAGATTTCGAGACAAGAACTTTCTTTTTAAGGGTAGGGTTGTCGGCCGTACGTCAACCAGTCATATTAGACAGGGACCTAAAGGGAATTACTATAACAAATTTATTTTTGCCCAATATCTACAATATTTATCTTTCTCAATCTAGTTTTTAAAATAATATCTATTTAACTTTTAATAACAAAATTCATAATGTAATCCAAAATATTTATAAATCAACTTTTAAAAAGCATCAAATTGTGTATTCAAATATTATGAAATAAGTTTCAAATTGAAATTTTTAAATATGATATAAAATATAACTTATCAAATATTTAAAAAAGCTTAAAACTTCACTGCGGTTTTTCCAGTTACTGTTGGAAATAAATTTTTCATTCCCCAATCCGTTTTTTTGAGATACTTAAAATTCATAACGTACCAAAATGGTGGAGGCGTATATCATCACGAATTTCTTTATGTCTAACTGAAGTTTTAGCATCCTACTGCATTGAAAGGTAAAAAATAAATAATCTTTGAATCTTCGGTAATAAATTCAGAGAGCAGTCGCTGTTTAAGTGTTCGACGACATGCGCACTAAGTGATCTTACGTGACCAAAAGCTTTTGTCTTGAGATTTACTAGAAGCAGATAGAATTCTCAAAATCAAAACAGGAGCACGTATTTCCTGAATGGAAGAGATCGTCACATTTAAACTAGAAATTATGTTAAATCTCCCAAGATTCTTAGTTTGAAAATCTAATTTTTTAAAATAAAAAAATTTAATTTTAAATAATCAATTAATGAATGGATAAAAAAATTATATTCATTGAATAAGATTTATCACACTAACAGGTCGTTAAAATTTTAATGTAGCAGGATTTGTTTTTCATATTTCAATAGCAATAGAAAAAATAATTCATACATTATATATATATATATATATATATATATATATATATTATATATATATATATATATATATTTTATATTTCAATATATAATATACTATATTATATATATATATATATATATATATATATTGGTATTATTTCATACAATTCAAAAAAATCCACTCTATTAATAAATAAATTTCTATAAAATATAAGAAGGAAAATGAATGAAATATTTCTTTCATTAAGAAACGAAAATTTCAGTATTTAAAATTAACAAATTTCGTTTAAAACTATTTTTGCATTATTTTATTTTTAAAATAAGATAACTTCTTTAAAGGATTTTTTCAATTACGTAAAAAATAAGAAGAAGAAAAAAAAAAAGAGTACATTTTTAAAACATTATTCATATATTAAGTATATTAAGCATAATTTATAAAAACAACTTAATGACCAAAAATTAATTTTGTAACTGTGCTTCCTCCTACAAGAGCACCCCTCTTTGGCGTTCAGAAGAAATGGTCAGTTGGTCTCGAGACTCTCACCTGAGCGGAAGTACAGCGCAACCACGCGCTTCTGTTGAGAAACATTTAATTTACAGTCTGTCCCCCTGAGGGGAATTTATTTAACGCAATTCTGCGTATTAGTTGGCCTACAGACTGTTACCTGGAGAGGAAGTATATTTCACTTCCCCTGCGCTTAGCTGAATATTGGGTTTTCGGCTTAGAAGTAGAGTTCCTTCCCCGAATCTATAATTTTATGTCTTTAAAATGTTTTAAATATTTATGTCTATGTGTGTGTGTGTGGTTTGTGTGTAAATAAAGCTGTGAGTTCACCAGCCTGAGCCAGAAGTATTTAAACCTAATCACACTCAGCTATAATCTGGCTGCCTAATCTGCACACATATTTATATAACAGAATTATATAATTTTTTCAGTATGATAAAAAAATAGGAAAATGATAATAATTTAAATAATTTTATTGATGCTTTGTATGTTTCTAAAAGTGATTTCTTTTTTTTCTTTTTTTTTAAATTATCAATATAAAAACGCAAATATTTTCTTATCAATTCTATATTTGATTTATTTTAATGGTAAACTAATAAAAATTTTTATATAAGGCTAAAAGTAAAAATAGACTTTTTCTAACTTTTTACAAGATATATTAAAAGCTTAATTAAATTTATTACAAATATACGCGTTTAACAAATTTTAAATTAGTTTTTTTCAGTATTTATTTATTTTTTGATTATTTTTATTTAAATTAGATTATTTGCTTATTTAAATTAGAATAGATAATAATAAATTCTTAATCACTCTAGCTTATAAAAATTACACATAATTAAAACAGCATTAAATATTTTAAAGAATTTGACATTAATTTTTGTATATGTTTTTTTTTTTATTTTTATAAAAAATACAAGTGTTTCTTAATAAAAAGTTGAATTGCTTACACTTTATTTCCAATACATGTAATGTGCTAGGAATTCTTAAAAATAAGAAAATGTAGTTGTAGAATTTTAGTAATACTGTTAACTAATTTTTTAAATAAATATCTTTTAGTTTTATTAACTGTTTCGCCTCACTAACTTTCATTAATTTAATAAAAAAATATAATAGGCAGAATTATTTCATGCGAACTTGGCATTCCATGCATTTTAAAATAATAAGTAATCTATTACAATCCTGCGGAATAATTCGGTTTTTGCAATAAATGGTTTATCATTTACTTTTTGTACGTTTTTTTCATAAAGGTTTTTAAATAAATTAACATTTAATTTATTTATTATTTTTAACATTTACTTTTTTAACATTTATTATTTTATTTTATTTTATTAACATTTATTGATAGCTTTTAAGCAAAACTCTTCTTTTTTTTTAAATTAAGAAAGAAATATAAAATTATGAATTTTTTTTTTTTTTTCATTTCCAATGACGGATTATGAACATTTACAGCAAAAAAGGAACAAAGAAAAACAAACAACAAAATAATACAACAAAACATGCTGAAACAGAGTTCATTAATCTGACAATAATGCCAAGTTGCAGATCTTTTAGCCACTAAAAAGTGTCACCAGGTGCACCACGGGAAGGTAGATCTTCTGCGCTCCCAAAATTAAGAAATAAATATATATATATTTTTTTTGAAAAATAAAAGGAGAAACTTAAATATGAAAAAAAGAGAGTTCAGAATTAAATTTTTTATTTCCGATTATATTTTTAAAATTGCCAAAAACTATTGTGAAAGTAAGCTTTACAAGCTAAAAACAATTAATGTATAATAAATTTAAAAAAAATTACTTAAATTTAATATAAAGAAATTGATAGATTTTTGATTACTGTAATAATTTTTCTGTGCTAGACTCTTTAATTGCTACTGGTATGTAAAATATATAATAAATTTAGCATTACCCAGAGTGCATCACGAGAGACGGGCCTTTTACGCTACACATTTAAGAAGGAAAAAACGATTTCGTGGAAGTCTTTTAAGGTAATTGACCCACATTTGTGGTACATGTGGGAAAATCAGAAAGTCCTCATACATTTAAACCAATCTCAGTGAAGTACATCAATAGACGAGAAAAGAACGAATAATTATTTCGTTCGAAAATTCAGGACCCAACTCCAAAGATTCAGGATCAAGAAACATTCTAACCGACCAAATTATTATTATTATTATTATTATTTTACTTTTTTAAAATACTCTCAAAATAATGAAGAATTATATTTTTTTAACGTAAGATTTTGAGCCAATCAACACTTTAGAAAAAAATAACATTTGGATATCACCACAAAAAATATTATTATTATTATTATTATTCTACTTTTGAAATACCTTTCAAAGTAATGAAGAATTTAATTTTTTTTTTTAACGTAAGATTTTGTGCAAATCAACACTTTAAGAAAAATTAACATTCGAATATCACCACAAAAATATTATTATTATTTTACTTTTTAAATACCTATCAAAGTAATGAAGAATTATATTTTTTTATTTTTTGTGCAAATCAACACTTTGGAAAAAATAACATTTGGACATCTAACAAAAAAAAAAATTATTATTATTATTATTATTTTACTTTTTAAAATACATCTCAAAATAATGAAGAATTTTATTTTTTAACGTAAGATTTTTTGTGCCAAACACTTTAGAAGAAAAAAAAAATAACATTCGGACAAATATTCTTATTATTTTACTTTTAAAATACTTCTCAAAATAATGAAGAATTATATTTTTTTAACGTAAGATTTTGCGCCAATCAACACTTTAAAAAAAAAAAAATAATAACATTCGGATATCACCACAAAAAATATTATTATTATTATTATTACTTTTTGAAATACCTTTCAAAGTAATGAAGAATTTATTTTTTTAACGTAAGATTTTGTGTAAATCAACACTTTAAGAAAAAAATTAACATTCGAATATCACCACAAAAAATATTATTATTATTTTACTTTTTAAATACCTATCAAAGTAATGAAGAATTATATTTTTTTACGTAAGATTTTATGCAAATCAACACTTTGGAAAAAATAACATCTGGATATCTAACAAAAAAAATTATCATTACTATTATTATTTTTTACTTTTAAAATACATCGCAAAATAATGAAGAATTTTATTTTTTAACGTAAGATTTTGTGCCAAACACTTTAGAAGAAAAAAATTACACAAAAAAATATTCTTATTATTTTACTTTTTAAAATACCTCTCAAAATAATGAAGAATTATATTTTTTTAACGTAAGATTTTGTGCAAATAAACATTTTAGAAAAATAATAACATTCGGATATCACTATAAAATTATTATTATTATTATTTTGCTTTTTAAAATACCTCTCAAAATAGTGAAGAATAATACTTTTTAACGTAAGATTTTGTGCCAATCAATACTTTAGGAGAAAAATAACATCTGAATGTTATTTTTTTCTAAAGTGTTGATTGGCCCAAAATCTTACATTTAAAAAAAATTAAATTCTTCATTACTTTGAAAGGTATTTCAAAAGTAGAATAATAATAATAATAATATTTTTTGTGGTGATATCCGAATGTTATTTTTTTCAACCAGAAAATATTATTAGTTATTATAAATTTTACAAGTTGAAGTTAGACTTTATTTGAAAAAATATTTTTTAATATTATTTCGAGTTATATTTCTTTTACTTTGTGAAGAAGAAAATATAACACACGTTTCGTGTAATAAAAGATAAACATTTTGTGAACAGTCTGATGAGTACCTTAATAAGCATAAAACGCTTTTGAGCTTAATTATCATTTCTTGTAAATTAAGCTAATACAAAGCGATAAAATCTTATCTTTTTTACATGCATCAACCATTTTTGCATAGTACTTCCTGAAAAAAAAAAGAAAAAAAAAAGAATCGCATGAGTTACCTTTTCAAAAACGAAAGAACTCACGTCTTATGAAGATTCTTAAGAAAAAAATTTTTTTTTTATTTTCCTATCCCAAGGAACTGTAAAAATACGAGCATTCATAATCAGTTAAGAAAACGCTACTGTGAATAATCCAAAATGGCTATTGTTACGTTTTCTTGTGTTTCAGACCTGTTTTGTTTGTTTATTTTTTAAAATTTATTATGTGCATATGGTAAATTCGTCTTAGTGTAGTCTTTGATAGAACAACTCTCGCAATAAAATAAGGTTCAATTTTTTTTTCTATCTTGTGCCACGGTAGACAACAATGATATAACATTTATTCCTTGTAAAATTTATTCTGAGATCGTCCAAACCATGCAACTCAAATCAATAAATTCTGTAAAACGCTTTGAACAATAGATGGAAATCAAAAAGCAAAGAAAAGTGAAATGCTTTAACACTTTTCCCATTGTTAATTGCTACTAAAAGTCACTTGGCTTTTGTCTTAGAAAACTTCATTGAATTATTAACATTCATTTATAAGGTGAATTAACTATTCAGAATTTATTACATTAAAAGTCATGTATTTAGTGAGTGATATCTATTCACCTTTCACACGGCATAGTGTAGAATTCATTGTATTAAAAATTACTTGTAGACAAGATTCCATATATCTATTCCGATTAACAACCAACTAAAACAAGTATCACATATTTATATATATCCTTATATATGAAGATAAAAATTAAATTTTGTACCATCCTTCCTCTAACACGTTCGCAAGGCGTTCAGGAGAAATGATCAGTTTGCCTACAGACTCTTAATCGAAGAGGACGTATATTTAGCACAACCCCGCGCTCCCGCTGAATTCTGCTTAAACAGTGGAGTATCACAGAATTATACATAATATCACATATGAAGATAAAAATTAAATTTTGTAACCATATTTCCTCTGACATGCTGACAATAGCTTTCAGGAGAAATGGTCAATTTGCCTGCAGACTCTCACCCGAAGATGACATATATTTAGCTCAACCCTGCACTCCCTATTGAATTTTGGTTGAACAGTGGAATCCTTCCACGAAGCTCTAATTTATCTCTTTATTTTACTTCAAATATGTTAAATAATATTAACTAATTGTATGTGGTTGTGTAGGAATGTGTAAATAAAATAATAATACCAACAACAAATCTAAAATGAGGGCTAAATATTTTTTGCAGCTAACGCATTTTATTGAGCAATAGTAAGCTTTTATTAAAAAATATGAACAAGTTATCCGTTCACTAAAAGGTCTGGAGTATTTTTTTCATTAAAAAACCTAGTGCAGTTTGTTATATTAATTTAAAAACCTCTTATTTACTATTTTATCTTATAACCCAATACTATTTATATATATAGGTCGAGCAAGATAAAAATAGTATGTGACAAAAATATTCTTTTAAATTCATATTTACAAATTTATGAAGAAAGATATATATTTTATTTTCGAATTTTTATAGTAGAAATTTTAAAGCCCTAGCAATAGGGATGCGTGGGAACAAAATGTTAAGAACCAATGCATTATATATATATATATATAAAAAGAAATAGAACTTAAAAGCTAAGAAATTAAGGCAATAATGGTCATTATCAACTACTTTTGAAAACTATATACGTCCCAGTGTTCTTGGAATTCGTTCCACTTATTAGCAACGTGTCTAAAAATGACAAAATGTATTAGATTTTTTTTTTTATTATTTCTTTTACCAACGAATGTGTTCTCAAAAAACATCATAACTTCGCATTCTCATTTGTATTCCAAACATAGATTCCTTTAGATAAGCAAGTAGGTATGAAAGATGGACTTAAATGATTATTCATGAAAAATATTTCTCTCAGCAGAGAAATGAAATTTTAAAAGACTTATAAAAAAAAAAGGGAAGTTTTAAATACAAAGTTATATTTTGCAAGAAAATATAAAAAATTTTTATGTACTAATTATAGAAATTATATTTTCATATATAAAATAAAATAAAATTTATATCTCTTAGTTTTTTGAAAATAGATAAGATGATATTCCTTTAATCGAATTAATATTCATAATATATAACATATTACAAAGGTCTTCAAAATAAACAAAAACTTTGAAAAATTTATTACTTTAAAATATTAAACTTTTCAATAAATCAAGAGAAAATGCAATAGCTCTTCAGATACTGCCTATATCAAGGAAAGGAATTCAATATGAAAGGGTTTTTCTAACTTTTATGTATATATATATCATCATTGGCGCAATAGCCCGTGGTGGGCCAAGGCCGTCGGCATACTGGCAGATTTCGAGACAGGAAATGTTTTCTTTTTTACGGGGTAGGGTTGTCAGCCCTACGAACAACTCTCTACAATCATATGAGACCGAACCCACGGTTCAAAGTGGATTTTAAACCACTACAAACATCTATGACACAGCCAGGACTCTAACCTGAAACGTGGCACCGAGCTCCAAAGCGCTAGCCACTCGGCCATCACTGGGCCATCACTCGGACCCTATATATATTATTGATGCCCTTTGTGTTTCGCTCATATATGGCATGAACAGCTTACCAATGAGCATTAATTTCCGGGGTGATCTTTAGGGATAACTGACCCGCATTTGTGTGTCACGTAAAAGAAAACCTGGAATACATTCCTTTAATTGCCAACACGAGATGTTTATTACATCTTATATAAATCTTTATAGATTGTTCTACTTCTAAAAACATTTTCTACAGTTCAAGCAACTTTTTTTCCCTTAAAAATGCCTGTCAAATATTAAAAATGCATTATAAAGATGCTCAATATATATCGAGGGTTAATTTTATAACCTTTTCTTAATGAGTTGTATCTGATATTACCTATACATTGCCTATCTTCATTTTCAAGCTTTTATGTTAATGAATCATATTTTAATGATATAAAACGAATTTCACTGGCTGGTTTATTTGGCTCGATGTCTGGCTGAATTTAAGTGGCTTGGCTATTTATAGCAAACAGATGGCACTGACTAAAAGGTGGGTAAATCGAAACATTTAAGTTGAATTTATCAATTAAGTCTTATGAAAAACCTTAATCATATATAATCAACATTATACATATTAAATCTATCCAAACTGAGCCAGCATGGTACAGAAATGTAAATATTTTTATTCTAAACTAATTAGGCCGTGTTTGGATGTTTTAATCTGTGTTTGGTTACATATTAAATCTGCTCAAAACTGAGCCAGCATAGTATAGAAATGTAAATGTTTTTATTCTAAACTAATTAGGCCGTGTTTGGATGTTGGGCTGGTAATTTGAAGATATTTTTAACTCTGCAATGACTGAATTCAGATATTTGTTTCTCCACAAAATAGTATATTATGTTGGTAATAGAACCCTCATTGTAACTAACAGAAGTTGCGCATTTATTTTCATATCGTGGCCTACATACCCAGTTAAACTTGACCTGTTTCGTCAGTCTTAATTGATATGAACGTCATCAACATTATGTTTCTTTAGATGATTCCGTTGGGTTAAATAAAGTTTATCATTATTATAAATTAATTCCAATAAATAGATTTGTATCTCATGGCCTTAGACAAATTTGTTTGGGCAGAAAAAAAAAAAGAGACCACTGAACATAGGTTAATTTCCAATTGTACGTTAAACATATTATTTTTAGCCTTGATTTAGTTACTATGGTTTACTTTTCTAAGTTAAAAGAGAAAAAAACAATCATAATGGGCTTAAATGTATTCAGTACATATACCATGCTGTAATATAAATAATAAATTAGCCAACATAACAATACATAATCTTCTCAATGTACAAAAATTGCAATGGATTTTTTTACATTATACTTTATTTGTAATTCTTCAAAAAATAATTATTGTAAAAAATTGTCACAAATGGAAATTGATGTTGATAATGAATGGTAACAGTACTGTGTCCAAAAGTAAGACCCATTTTCATTTTAAATTTCCCGGTCATATGGTATTTCAATTTTTTTCTTTTTTAGATTATTGGCACTGTCCTTGACGACTGTGTGAAATTTGACGTCAAAATATTCATTAGTGCCTGAGTTACTCTTGGTTTTGTGAGATGCTAAAACTGATTCCGGGGATTTTTGAAATAGCTTTTCAATCGACTCAGAACGTTTGGTTTTTGAGTTTAGGGAATATCCAGAAGAAGCACGATGATAAATCAGGTGAATATGGTGGTTGTGAATGATATGGGTTTCATTTTTGGTGAAAAAGTTACAAAAATTCAATGCAGTGTAAGCTGGCGCATTCAGTGTTTTCGGTATCAATCAAGATTTGACGTGTTTGAGGCCCAAAACATCTTTTAAAATGGAAATTTGAAATTCCAACATCATCAGCAAGGTCTCTAATTGTAAATCGACGGTTTGCAAGCACCAAATCTTTAATTTTTAGACGTGAGCTCCGTCGGTTGAGGTTGGTGGTCGACCAGAGCGCTCTTCGTCTTCAATGCGTTCTCTGCCTTCTTTGAACTGTTTTTACGGCTTCTAATCATTTCTTTCCGATATAGGAATGCACCCCAAATGCCTTCTGCAACATTCTATACGTTTCCGCAAACAAAATTTAATGCAAGTTCTCTGCTCAATTAATTCGGATATTTCAAAAATCGCCGGAATCAGTTTTAGAGTCTCACAAAGCCAAGCTTAACTCAAACACTAATGAATATTTTGACGTCAAATTTCACACAGATGTCAAGGACAGTGCCAGCAACCTAAAAAAAAAAAAAAAAAAATTCCATCAGCCCCGGAATTTAAATGAAAAATTGGTCTTACTTTTAGGCACAGTAGTATATCATTTATTTTAAAATTTTATTTTATATATCCAAACTACACGCGTTAAAAATATTAAGTAACGTTAGAATGTAGACAAAGTCGACGGATTTCTTCTTCTTTGTTCTCTGAAATGGTCGATATAAGGAGAGGTTGTTGTATTTCTTTTCTGAATAAAATTTGAGAGAATATGAAGCCTGATGACGTAAGAAACGGAAGGGAAAGAAAAGTATGGTTCTGTCTGACATTGCTTCCAGGTAGCTATTGATGAATAACTAGCTATTTTATACTAAAGGTTACAATTTTTTTTCTTACTAGGACTATAACTCAAAATTGTGTGACACTTTCTTTCGAAATAAAGAACTCAAACACAACAAATGCGATCAAAATAGGAAAACAAAATGTGCCACTAGATGTAAAATTTCATTTTATTCTGAATAAATTTGTAGAAGAAAAAAAAACTGATTAGAATACTGTTGAATGTATCAAAAAATGAATTATAAACTGTAGTAATAGGTTCAAAATAGAATGAATTAAGAAGAATACTTTCATAAAAAATATACATAAGACTGCGGTGTTTTTACCAGCATTGTAACCTTGCGAAGTGCAGTTTATTTTGAAATATGAACATTTCTACTACATTGCCTAGCTTCGAAAATACTTGATAGCATATTCATATGATCAAAGAAACCTAGTCGATAAAATATTATGTAAGAAAAAAATTATATCATGGGTGAATTTAACCTTGTGCTTAGAAATATATAGAATTTCAACAAGGACATTTTATTTTCTAGACATATGTGTTTTCTATTATATAAACTGAAAATTTATTATTTGATTCATAATCTTGTGTAAAATGTTCTGTTTGAAAGTGTTCTTTATGCTTATAAAACTGTTTTTATATTGGAGCAAATGTAACTTATTATAAATAAATAAATTCATGCACATAAATAAATTCTAATTATCTATTCACATTCTAATTATTTATTCCCACTGCCATTCTAATTATTCCTTCACATTATCATCCTAATTATTCATTCCCATTCTAATTATTCATTCACATCATTTTCTAATTATTCATTTACATTCTCATTCTAATTATTCATTCACATAATCATTCTAATTATTCATTCACATTCTCATTCTAATTATTCATAATTATTCATACACATAAATAAATTCTAATTCTAATTCTAATTATTTATTTTTAAGAAGCACTAAAATTATTCTAATAATATTAAATTTTAATAATACAATAACTTTACAAGCAGTTGTAGATTTTTAATTAATTTTTAAAAACCTTATTAATTACCCTTTTTAAATAAAAAAAATGTAATAAGTGGAGGGAACTAGGTTTTATTAAATCTATGTTATATCAAATTATTCAATAAACAAAAAGAGTGTTTCATGAAATTTGATTTTAACTTAATAAATAAATTTAACTTTTCAAAGGAATTTTCAATGAAATGAAACCTACAAAAAATGAAAAAACTTTTTAAGGCTATTAATTCTTTAAAAAACTCTTATTTCAAAATTCCTTCATGCATGAATGAAATATTAGTTTTAAAAGTCTAATTATATTTACATAACAAATAAAAATAAATTCAAAAGTATATTATATCGAAAACAATGGAAGGATAAATTAAAATTCATTAATAGTAATTGCAGTACTAGTCGTTACGTTTGGATATATTTTCTGTACATTATTAATTCTAGTTTTCTTAAGGAATGAAAAAATGTTTACAGTTATGGTTATAATTGTTTGATGCACTTACATGTTAATCACTACTACTCCTTCTGAATGTTAATAAATGATCTTGAGTAAAAAGTTTTCATTTAAACTATGACTTGTTGTTTTTGCCAAAAACATCTGCAGGGTTTAAAGAAAATATTTAATGAAAATTAGTTTAGAAATTTGTTTTAGATTTAACTTAACTTAACTTAAATTAGTTTTAAAAATCTAATTATATTTACATAACGAATAAAAATAATTCAAATTATATTATCTCGAAAACATTGAATGGATAAATTTAAATTCATTTATAATAATTGCAAAGCTAGTCGTTACGTTTGGATTTATTTTTCTGTATATTATTAATTCTGGCTTTCCTGAAGAAGGAAAAATGTTTAGAAGGAGGGCTGAAATTGTTTTATTTTTTCATGTTACTCACTGTTGCTCCTTCTGAATTTTAATAAATTACATTGAGTAAAAAGTTTTCATTTAAAATTTCCATTTGTTATCTTTGCCATAAACATCTGCAGGGTTTAAAGTAAACATTTAATGAAAAGTTTTAATGTTGAAAGATAAAGCTCAGAGGTATTTAATTATACATTGATTTATCAGAAAAGATTAAATCATTGATAATCATTGATTTATCAGAAAAGATAAATCAATTTATAGTTGATGCATTAGACTCTTAGTTATTATTCATTAGATTCTTTTTATAAAATAGACATCTTAACGAATGTATTTTCTTTTTATGATTTAAAATATTTTCAATATTTCAATGAACATAAAAAAAAATGCAATAATTTAAACACTTTAATGATTAATTTAAAAATTTTTAAAGATTTAATTTATTTTTTTCATTATTACTATTTATCTAGAAAATTTAATTGACATTTATTTTCAAGCTTATATAATTATTTTCTGCTTTATAAATTTAATTATTATAAATGGTTTCTCATAATCTGAAAGAGAAATTGCCTTATTATCCATAAAAATAATACGCAAATGTATCAAATAATTTGACCTCTGATTGTATATTGAATGATATCCTGTTTTCAAATTTACATTCTCGTCATCATTTGAAGCAGTAACGAACAAATCATGCATATTAAAAATAGAAAGTCTCATTTTATTATTTTTGTGCTACAAAATTTTGGATTATGGATGGAGATGTTATACTATAACAAGTAATTTTTGACAAAAGATAAACCTCCAGATATACAGATAAAATAAGTTACGGGGCCTGAATGGCCGAGTGTCTAGCGCTTTGGTTCTGGGTGCCCGACGGTGCCATGGATGTTTGTATATATTCGGAATCCACTTTAAGCCCTAGGTCCCAGTCTTATATGATCGTAGAGCTGTTGTCTTGAGGTTTAGCCAATCTTTTCAGCCCTCGTGGTTCCTCGCTAAAGTGAAGCTGCATATTACTCTTAGCCATGGCCTTAGTCCAACGCGACGAGGTCTTCTGGACCTGTGTAGGCTTTCCTGCATCAGGGGAATTAGTAACAATAACAATAATTTGCAAAATTAAAAATATTTTCATCGTAACAAAAAAACTTAATTATGCATTTGATACACAAAATAGAACATGCAGAGAGTATGTTTTTCCTTTTTTTTTTTAAATAATGACTTCTTAACCATGTATAATATAACAATGATATCCCAATATGATTTAAGTGTGGGGAAGGGGGAGGGGGGCAACCAGATTGTAACTGGGTGTGGTTGGGTTGAAATACTTGAGGCACAGTTTTGAGAACACACTGGTTTATGCGCACACGCATAAACACCACACAAGTACAATTAGAGGCGGACAATAATTAACTCATTATAAGACATATAATTATAGATTCGTGGAAGGACTCCACTTATAAGCCGAAAATCCGAAACTCGGCTACGCGCAGGTTGAGCAAATTTACTTTCTCTCCTGGTGAGAGTCTTTAGGCCAGCTGCCAGTCTCTCCTACCAGTGCGTAGGGGAAGCATGGTTAGAATATTAAATTAATTGATATCATCAAATCATATTTATCAGTCTAATCTAATTTATCAGTTATTTATATAAATTCCACAGAAAAATAATGAGGAATATATAATAAAATGGTAAATTGCCAGCAATTAAAGTTGCAATTTTTAATTTTTTTCATCATAAATCTTCTTTCAACAATCTCGTTGTTTTTAATTGAGATAATTTTACATAATATTCCAATTAAAAACAATTTTAAACAGGATTGAAGGAACAAATTTTTAACGTTATGATCCAACGATTTCAATTGCAATTGGATAAAAATGGTCACGTGGCTGAACAGTGTCTCAACTTTTTTGTGTAACACTTCAATCAACTGTCCCATCTGTAAAATGCATTTTGAAATGACTTTAGAATTGCAGCAATAATATAATTTTGTTTGTTAAAGAGTATAATACTTTCCATGCTAATGATGTACCCATACATTAATATTCAACTCTCGTCAATAATTACACTCTCTAACAATACTTCTAAAAAGATAATATAAATATACATTTCAAATAAACTTTCTCAATGCAAGTCCATTGCCTTTTAATGATATCAAGATATCCATAATATTCTTCATTGAATCTTTTTTAATTAATTTGACATATATGCTTGTTCATTCGTATCCTTTTTAAAGTCTTTAAACAATATATTAAAAATGAAATATTACATTTCTAAAACACAAATATCCTGAGAGAAATAATAGGTTGTTGGTTTAACACAAATTCAGACTTACACAATATTTCTTGTTCAATATACCGAATTCTTTATTGCTTTCATTGATCAATTGTACATGGACACTATACAATTTAAAAATTAGATAAAATCTAATTATTTATGTACATTAAAATCCTTATTGCTTGGAATATTAAATTAATAAATATATTTCTTTGTAATACACTTTTCAATACTGATCACCCAGTACTAATTTCTAGCTCACATAAACATAAATGAAATGTGCACATGATTAAAAACACACATATAAAATATGCTATCATAATTATTAATCAGTTAGAATAATTTGAATTAAACAGTAACAAAAGAAATAAAAACTGAAATTTTATAGTATAATTATTAGAATCTCGAAAATCAAAATGAAATTTCAGATATTAAAGTAAGAAATAAAAATGATTATTTGTAATTTTTTTTTATCAGTTAATAATTTGAAATCACAAATATTAGGTGAAATACATACAAACACTGCTGTTGTAATTATCATGGTAGACATGTGCAATTCTAACATGGAATGACTAGCTTCATAATAATATTTGATATACTATTCAATGAAAGGAACTTGAGTTTTTATAAATTTGTCATAATTGAGCATAACTATATTACTTTAACATCAAAGATGAAGACATTTCTGTATGCTTTTAAGTATATTTCATAATATTGTCAATGAAAATAATTTTCTGTATGTACTAGGTTAGAATCACGGTTATTTAACAATATCTCAATATATAATTTCGTATTTTATATTACGACATCAAAATTACTCTAATAAATATTATTATTTATTATATAGTCTTATCAATTAATTTGTTAGTTATTTCATGCCTGAAAATGTTTCTAAATTAAATCAATTCATCAATTAATAAAATTATAATACATTTATAATCGAATGTCATGTTATGAACGACAGAATTTTGAACAATATCAATATAACATTCACTATATCAATTTAGCATTATATGATATTAATTTTTTTTTTCAATCGAAAATGAAGACAAAACGTCTACATACTTTTTAAAACTGATTTCAGTTTTCAATGATAATAATTTTCTTTAAGTTGGTATTATGTTAGGATCATGATCATCTACAATATTTCTATTAAAAAAATGTAAATAAAAATTTTATATCTTAAATAATGATGTCACAATTACGTTAATCATCATCATCAATGGCGCAACAGCCCTTTGTGGGCGAGGGCCGTCTATCTACTGGTAGATTTCGAGACGAGTGGTTTTCTTTTTACGGGGTAGGGCTGTCAACTCTACGCCCAACAATCATATGAGACCGGGACCTACAGCTTAAAGTGGATTCCGAACCATTACGAGCATCTATGGCACAGCCAGGACTCGAACCCGAAACCTGTGATACCGAGCGCCAGAGAGCTAGCCACTAGCCAATCAGGCCCAATTACGTTAATACATACTATTATTCATTACATCATCCATATCAATGTAATTTGTAAATTGTTTCATGTCGGAAAATATTAATAAATTGAATCAATACATTAATGATAATCGAATAATAATTATAATTGGATGCTAAATTATGTAATACAGTTTTCTTTTCTTTACTTTTGTTTCATTTTCTTTTAATCTGATTTCCTACAGTATCTCATTAAAATCAGGCATATGACATAGAAATATACATCGACTTATCCTTTGAGATTTTTTTTCACTTCCTTTGCATTTCATAGTAGGATATACATCAATCATGGGTACTTACAAAAGGTCGTTACTAACGAATGTATTCTGCAACAGTGAACAAAGAGAACTATTTGATGAATGTCAGTACAATTGGTAATTTTTAAATGGTTCTGTTAATGCATTTTTTATTTAATAGCTTTTTAAATGTGTTTGGAACTTATCGTTCTGGTTCATTGGAGCTTAGTAAAAGGGCAACTAAGAAAGTGAAAAAGCTTTAATTATATTGCTTGTCATATACTGTAAAAAAACAAACATTGTTTGAAAACATGTTAATTAAATCTGTGTAAGTATCTATCTATCTATCTATATATATATAGTTATTTATTGTTTATAAGTAATGATATGCTAGATATTAAGTAGGTGTTTTCACTATTATCATTAGATATTTCACAAACTTTTATTTAAAATATGGTGCATTTCAGTATTTATTAGAGAAAAAAATATAATACTTCTATTTTTATGCTAAATATATAAATGACATAAATTTATTAATTAAAGCATAAAACATATTCATGAATTGTTCGGCATACACAAACTCTTAATAATGCTTCATATTTATACTGGTATACCAATCATTTTGTGATAGTTTATTTAATCTAACGATTTGTCGTTTAGGATTTTGAAAATAATTCTAAATATTTATCTGGGATATTTTGAATTTCATTTAGAAGATAGCTTTCATTTTCGCATAAACGATGAGGAAAACAAGAATGTGAATTAGAAAGTTGGAAAATTTTGAGAAATTTACTTTTTGAATAAATATTTCATATTTATTTACAAAGGAATATTATTTACAAATATTTGTATGCATTAATAGTAAGATTTCCAGCTGAGGTTAATTGGAAAGTGTGTCATTTCGATATCTATACAATTTTATGTATACAAGTGTATTTATTATCTCATAAATAAAGACTTCTAAAAAAAGTTTTTTTACATTTATGACTTTTTTTCTGTATATCAAACTGCTCCTAATAACAGCAGAAATTCAAGTTAATTTTGAAAAAAAAAATGGTCATAAATTTGTTATAATTTTTCCTGAAATCATCATAAAAATAATTTTATTAATTCAAATATTTTACCACTAAAAAATAAATTCATTAATTCAAGTTTTTTTAAATTTATCATAAGAAATAATTGCAATAAATTTGTCATAAGGAATAATTTAAAATTTCAATTTGAGATAAGAAATAATTTCAATAAATTTTCAATAAATTTGATAAAGAATAATGTTTTTTTCAAGTAATTTTTTAAGTAATTTTTATAAAAACATAATTTCATACTTTAAGTTATGACACCATAATTACATTGGAAATTATTATTTTCATTATATCATCTTTATAAATGTAATTTTTAAATAGTTTTATGCCTCTAAATATTAAGAAATTAAAATAAGCATATAATATTCATTTACAAAAATTGTAGAAATTATGTAATGGAAAGTTTTTTACTTGTAATATTTTCTTGTTATATTTAATAATGATCTAATCTTTGATATTTATTACTATTTGAAGATTTACTGAAAGCACGTTAAGTACAAAATCAATTTAAGATTTTCATCTCACTTTTAAAGAAGAAAATAAAGTTATTGATGTGTTTTCTTCTCATGCTCGTGACCATTCAGAAATATTTTGACATGAAAAAGTGGATGGGCTATAGTTAAGGTAACCATGGAATTTTAAATTATTCGTAATATGGGTTTTCCCAATCCATATTTTTAAAATTAATGCAGCAATGCTTCAACAATATTATTCACAAATTTATTGCCTCCAAAAAGAAGAATTTTTTTTTATTATGTGTATAAAAACAACTTTTTCTATAATTTTGAATTTATAAAATTTTTAATTGATCACCTAAAGAGATCTGGATTGGGCACTACTAATGTACGGTCCAAAATATGGAGCATATACCATTTCGTGGTTCAAGTTGACAAGAGAAAGAGAGAATAAATATTTTTCTCTTTCACAAAGATAAAAAATTATTAATTTTATAATTTATTTTTAATGATTAAAAATTTATTTATTAAAAATTTATTTGTAAACATATTTTGTGTTTAAGGCCATCAAATGTTCAATTTCCTCCTTTTTTTTTTCGATTTTCTTGTTCAGAACAAACAAGCTTTCATAATTTTTTAATAAATTCATTAAATATTCCTTATCTGTCTTAAAATTATAATTGACTTTTACATTATTTTTACAGCACATCGTCAACCTCGTAGCCCACCGATGCAAACCACGAATAGCTCACCGTCGGTGGGCGATATTGCTTTACGAAAGGACTTTTTAAAGGCAACTACCCCACTTTACTTGTCGTATACGGGAATAAAACAACAACAACAAAAAAAAACTGTTGACAGTCAGCCTGCTCATTGAGGAGAGACGCCTTACTCACGTTGTCACAATCTCCATTGAGACACCTGTATTTTGGAAGCAAAGATTACAGAAAACGGCAGAAGCTGATTCGAACTTCAGTCCTTCTGCACACTAGCTGTGTGTGCCAATGCTGCACTTGAAGTCAGGCGATCCTCTCTCCATTAAACTCCAGCATTACTAAAATTTGCCAGCATAAACTATAAGCAATGTGGAACGAACAGTCTCACTGATGGCATTTAAGATGGCGTCCTTAATTAATTTGAACCTGAGATCGCCAGTTATGTATGTTACCACTAAGCCACTAGCCGAACATTTTTATTATTAAATGTATTTCCTGTATTATTACTGTTTTAATTATGGACATGTTTTTGCATGCATTTGTTTAACTGTATATTTTCTACAATTGTCAACTTAGTGTTGTGCATTGTAATGCCCTAAGAGTATTATTATTTCAAATAAAATAAAAACAGTTTCACACCTTTATGAGAATTGGTGAAGGGTTTCTAGCATTTTTTTTTTTTTTTTTTTTTACAATACAAATTCATTGAAGATCTTAGCTTTCCTAAATGATCCTTAATTCTTTCATTACATTCTGCAATTTCATCCTTAATTTTATCAAACTTATCTGGAATGGATCCTATGGTGCATTGCGAAGTTGGATCTTTATAAAAGTGCCTTTTAAACTGTCTTTACCTATCCATAATGTTTTCGCCCTCTCAGTACCACTTTGTAACGAGCTTTCTACGAAATCCCTTTTTTCCTAGTTATAATATTCGTAGTATAGTATTGGATATATATTACATATTATATTTGATATATATATATATATATATATATCAAATAACAAAATATATATCAAATAATTTGAACCTCAGACCGCCAGTTCTTTAATTATGTACGTTACCCCAAGCCACCAGTCGGGCATTTTTATTGTTAAATGTATTTCTTGCATTATTATCATTTAAGTTTTTATTCGTTTCCCTCAAATATAATATAATTTTAATAAATATAATTTCTAAATTTCTCTTCGTTTCCAAATATAATATAATTTTAATTTTACATTTGGGGAATGTCTTTATAAAAGTGTCTTCTAAATATTATAAATACTGTCTTTTTTTCCCACTGATAATATTCGCTGAAGAATTGAAAAGTTGAAGTCAGCTATTGAATTAAGATTATATCGATTTTATAAATAAACTTTTGGACAATGGAAATTTCAAAAGTGAGAAATATAAAATCTTTGGTGCATTAAATTTTATTTAAAATGATCTTAATACCTTTGAGAGAAGATAACATTAGAAATAACTCATTATTTACCCTGTCACAGCATTAACATAAGAGTCAATTACTAAGATACTCTATTAAACACAAATTTAGTGAATAGGCAAACGAAGCAAATAAAGAGCCGATATCTTAGTAAATTTTAAATCAAATCAGAAGATAATTCTTTTAATTTGCTTTTCTTTTTTTCTTTTTCTATCAGGAGGTGAAATACAAGTTGCTTTCTAATGCGAATTTGTTACGAAGTTTCAGAACCGTGAAAACACATTTCCAAGGATTATACCATCTAAATTTATATCCCCTTTTAGAAAATATTATCCTGCGACTTAAGTATTTCACTAAGTCCACTCCACGAGCACTGGGGCGTGAAAATCTGAGCGAGAGATTAGTTGTTTTTTGGTGCATTCAAATGTGCACGAGAGTTCTTTCATTTCCTCAACTCTTTCTTTTTTTTCTTTCTCCTTAAGAGCTCGTGTGATATCTCCTCTCCGGATGGAGAACTTTTGGCAGATTTTTGTCTTAATGAGTCCTTACGCGACGCTGGGTCTCTAATGGGAAAGCTCTCTTTAATTACTAACTAAACGAGTTTTGTTTTTAAGCCAGCCTGTATAATTAACCTGTACGTAAAAAGAAGCAAGGCTGTAGTATCTCTGATGCATTGAAACTTATGGAAACATTGTTTCATATGACAGAAAAAGAGGACAGAGGCAGACGGATAAATAGCGCGTTGATTTTAAGAACAGGAACAGCTTAGTTCGAAACCTGATAAGCAAAGATAACTTTAGTTACAGTTTCTATGCCGGAGACGGGCGTGATGCATGCGCACCCCGGAAAGTTCTTCGAATGAGTTCGTGGAGAAAGAAACTCGCAGATGCCACTCCTGGAGTTTTCATTCCAAATTCTGTTGTTGTTACTAATCTCCCTAGTGCAGGAAACCTACACCAGGTCCAGAAGACCCCATCGCAGGTGACTGGGCCATGGCTAAGGGTAATATGCAGCTTCACTTTAGCGAAGGCTGAAGGCTGACTAAACCTCAAGACAATGCTCTTACGATCATATTTGACCAGGACCTGTGGTTTAAAGTGGATTTCGAACCATTATAAACATCCATGGCACCGCAGGAACTCGAACCCAAACCTGGGCACAGAAAGCCAAAGCGCTAGACATTCGCCCATTCAGACCCCATTCTAAATTCTTATGTCTAAATGTAAATATACAATAGCAGCCCTCATGGTACACCCTGGCCAATACTGAATCTGTTATTTATAAATGATCTCAGTTCATAGTGGTTGGCATTCTAAAACAGCAATGTATTCTAATAAGTCCTAGGCGACCTGATGGCTAATTGGATAGCGCTCTGGCCTTTGGTACCATAGGTTTCAGATTCGAATCCTGGATGTGCCATGGATGATTGTAAATGGTTCGGAATCCACGTTAAACTGTGGATCTCGGTCTAATTAGCCCAAAGTGAGCAAAACATGAACGTAGAGCGACAAACGAAACTAAACCTAATAAATTCTGGAGTTACATGACTGAATACTCTGCATTTACAATACTCTTGAGCCAGTGATAAAGTGAACAGCTAGAATTCAAAAGGGTTCAGGAACGAATCCACTAGCAGCATCTGTTGCAGCCACTTCTTTCAGAAACTAAGAGACTAAAAAGTAATTGACCCTTCTCCTCCCAATATTGTGTACATCCCTTTTTGTAATCCTCTTTTGCAGTATCAACAATCAGACTGTCGTCTGTAAGACGTTTTCCTGGTTTTTCTCACACGATATATGCAAAGAAAGGGCAGTTACCTCAAAATTCTTTCCGAAAGACAGTTTCCTTCCCTCATCATTCGCCATTACTTCGGAGCCATACTTATAACGGTTCTCCTACTTCAATAATAGTGATAAATCTTCAGAGTTTGGTAATTAACAAGATGGTGAATTGAATTCATCGAGATCTATTGTTTAACTATGAATTAATAACCTTTGTAATTCCTTTTGGATAAATTGAGAGTTTTCATTTTCTTATATTGTCGAAAATACAACCTTCATTTAGGCACACGCTGAAACCTGAAATATGACATTCGATCAACATTCAATAGTTAGTTTATGTTCATTTTTTAAATTTTAATAACGCTGGAAGAACTTTACCAGTTTCTCAAAATTAATAACAATACCTGCTTATTTACTGAAGAGTAGCACTTCATCTTGATAACTCTAAATTCTTATGTGATAACTCTAAATTCTTATTCTATAAACTTCATTAAAAATACATTGTGTAGGTACACAATGACACATAGGAATGCTGTAAATGTTCTAATTTGGTATGTTGTAGACCATTGTGAGTAAGACGGATGACTATATAGAAAATTCTATAAGGTCGATTAATGTTTTATTCCAGAAAACATTCGGAGAGTAACGGAGAATGTAAAATCAAAACCATCTATTTCCGAGTAGTTGCCTTCACAAGTATTTCAAAAGCAAGTGTTTGACGAATCTTAAAACAAGACCTTCACTTTTATCTTTGTCCATGAATCAAGCGGTATTGCAAAACAAAAAAAAAAAAGTAATTACTTGCTTAAATGATTCTTCTGTTAATAGCAGGAAGCAAACGTTTTCTGTAATTAAAAAAAAATCATTTTTTGTGGAGAGGCTCATTTTTTATCTCCTGAAATTCTCTAATATCTCTATAGAACAGAAAATATGCATCTATTTATTGACGGACATATACAATCTGAATAAACAACTATAGGGGTCGACCCTGCACAGAATCCACTGTACTTTTTCTATGAATACAATTCCAAAAAAGCAAAGCAATGGTTGGAGAATACAATTCTATGATATTAATTATAATAGATACAAATGATATGATGCCACTGATATGTATCAAAATTAAAAAATGTCTCAAAGATTAAAATGTTGAATTCTTCATTTAAGTTCTAGATTATTTAAACGAATAAAAATGGCAGTTATGAATTTGTACTGTTTCGAATTTTGGTTCCAAATAACTTTCATTTTCAAATTTTATACTATGTAAATTTCAATGTCTGGTGTAAATATCCAGACATTGATTAAAAAATTATTAATTAAAAGTTATACAATTAAAATTATTAAAAACTTAATTAGTAGTTAAAACATGCATCAAAATTAATGAGAGTATAATAATATTATATAAGTTCATATAGATAATCGAAATGAAAGTCATGTCTTGTTTTTGAAATAAGTTGCTATTAATTCTAATACTCCGTCTCTGGGTTAAATGTATCCAAAAAGTATAATGGTTTATACTGAAAAGAACAATATATGATTAGTTTTCAAGTTCATTTGCAGGTTAATGAAATTCAATGTGAGCACCATTAGTCGATCGGTAAGTGTTCAAGTGACTAATCGATCACTTGTCAAATGTTTTATAGAATTTTAAGAGCCAAATCTTCCAAATCGTCCAAATTGCAAACTTATTGCTGGTCAACACAATCATTTAATACACAATATAACACAATTATTAATAATAATTTAATACACGTCAACATAATCATTAATTTTTTTACATAATCATTTTAAAAGGCTAAGAAAACGTCCACCGGTTTTATTTCCGGATACTTGAGAGGCCAAGCTGTGATCAAGTATGATAAACACGTCCAAGAAAGTTCGTTCAAAATTCAGAAACACCTCAACGAAAGTGTGGAGGAACGCAATCTTGCTAAAAAATGGAACAGCAAAGTTCTCTAACATGTTAAGTGTTTTGTCACTCACAGTTCTATCAAATAGTTTCATTTTTGTGAATCCTTAACCACACGCTGACTTATGGTGTGTCCTTTTCCTTATCAAATAATTTCGTTTATTGTGAATCTTTAACCGCACGTTGACTGATTTGTATATCTTTCCATATCAAATAATTTCCTTTTTGTGAATCCATAACCACACTTCGAGTTATGGTGTATCTCTTTTTTTATCAATAATTTCGTTTTTTGTGAATCCTTAACCGCACGTTGATTTATTTGTATATCTTTCCTTATCAAATAATTTCCTTTTTGTGAATCCATAACCACACTTTGACTTATGGTATTATCCCTTTGCTTATTAAATAATTTCATTTTTTGTGAATGCTTAAGCGCACGTTGACTTATGGTGTATCCCTTTCCTTATCAAATAATTTCATTTTTGTGAATCCTTAACCACATGTTGAGTTATGGTGTATCCCTTTCCTTATTAAATAATTTAATTTTTGTGAATCCTTCACCACACGTTGACTTATGATGTGTCCCTTTCCTTATCAAATAATTTCATTTTTATGAATCCTTAACCACACGTTGACATATGGTGTGCCTCTTTCCTTATCAAATAATTTCATTTTTGTGAATCCTTTACCAGACTTTGACTTATGGTGTTATCCCTTTGCTTATTAAATAATTTCGTTTTTTGTCAATCCTTAACCACACGTTGACATATGGTGTGTCCCTTTCCTTATCAAATAATTTAATTTTTGTGAATCCTTCACCACACGTTGACTTATGATGTGTCCCTTTCCTTATCAAATAATTTAATTTTTATGAATCCTTAACCACACGTTGACATATGGTGTGTCCCTTTCCTTATTCAATAATTTCATTTTTGTGAATCCTTCACCACACGTTGACTTATGATGTGTCCCTTTCCTTATTAAATAATTTAATTTTTATGAATCCTTAACCACACGTTGACATATGGTGTGTCCCTTTCCTTATCAAATAATTTAATTTTTGTGAATCCTTCACCACACGTTGACTTATGTGTCCCTTTCCTTATTCAATAATTTCATTTTTTGTAGAATCCTTAACCACACGCTGACTTATGGTGTGTCCTTTTCCTTATCAAATAATTTCGTTTATTGTGAATCTTTAAACACACGCTGACTTATGGTGTGTCCCTTTCTTTATCAATAATTTCGTTTTTTGTGAATCCTTAACCGCACGTTGACTGATTTGTATATCTTTCCATATCAAATAATTTCCTTTTGTGAATCCATAACCACACTTCGAGTTATGGTGTATCTCTTTTCTTTATCAATAATTTCGTTTTTTGTGAATCCTTAACCGCACGTTGATTTATTTGTATATCTTTCCTTATCAAATAATTTCCTTTTGGGAATCCACAACCACACTTTGACTTATGGAATTATCCCTTTGCTTATTAAATAATTTCATTTTTTGTGAATGCTTAAGCGCACGTTGACTTATGGTGTATCCCTTTCCTTATCAAATAATTTCATTTTTGTGAATCCTTAACCACATGTTGAGTTATGGTGTATCCCTTTCCTTATCAAATAATTTAATTTTTGTGAATCCTTCACCACACGTTGACTTATGATGTGTTCCTTTCCTTATCAAATAATTTCATTTTTATGAATCCTTAACCACACGTTGACATATGGTGTGCCTCTTTTCCTTATCAAATAATTTCATTTTTTGTGAATCCTTTACCAGACTTTGACTTATGGTGTTATCCCTTTGCTTATTAAATAATTTCGTTTTTTGTCAATCCTTAACCACACGTTGACATATGGTGTGTCCCTTTCCTTATCAAATAATTTAATTTTTGTGAATCCTTCACCACACGTTGACTTATGATGTGTCCCTTTCCTTATCAAATAATTTAATTTTTATGAATCCTTAACCCCACGTTGACATATGGTGTGTCCCTTTCCTTATTCAATAATTTCATTTTTTGTGAATCCTTCACCACACGTTGACTTATGATGTGTCCTTTTCCTTATTAAATAATTTAATTTTTATGAATCCTTAACCACACGTTGACATATGGTGTGTCCCTTTCCTTATCAAATAATTTCATTTTTGTGAATCCTTCACCACACGTTGACTTATGATGTGTCCCTTTCTTTATTCAATAATTTCAATTTTGTGAATCCTTAACCACATGTTGAATTATGGTGTATCCCTTTACTTATCAAATAATTTCATTTTTTGTGAATCCTTAAGCGCACGTTGACTTATGATGTGTCCTTTCATTATCAAATGATTTCATTTTTGTGAATCCTTAACTACATGTTGAGTTATGGTGTGTCCTTTCCATATTAAATAATTTTAATTTTGTGAATTCTTAAAAACATGTTGACTTATGGTGTGTCCTTTCCTTATCAAATAATTTCAATTTTGTGAATCCTTAACCACATGTTGACTTATGGTGTGTCCCTTTCCTTATCAAATGATTTCAATTTTGTGAATCCTTAACCACATGTTGACTTATGGTGTGTCCCTTTCATTATCAAATGATTTCAATTTTGTGAATCCTTAACCACATGTTGACTTATGGTGTGTCCCTTTCATTATCAAATGATTTCAATTTTGTGAATCCTTAACCACATGTTGACTTATGGTGTGTCCCTTTCCTTATCAAATGATTTCAATTTTGTGAATCCTTAACCACATGTTGACTTATGGTGTGTCCCTTTCATTATCAAATGATTTCAATTTTGTGAATCCTTAACCACATGTTGACTTATGGTGTGTCCCTTTCATTATCAAATGATTTCAATTTTGTGAATCCTTAACCACATGTTGACTTATGGTGTGTCCCTTTCTTTATCAAATAATTTCAATTTATGAATCCTTAACCACATGTTGACTTATGGTGTGTCCCTTTCTTTATTAAATAATTTCATTTTTGCGGACCCTTAACCACATGTTGACTTATGGTGTGTTCCTTTCCTTATAAAATTATTTCATTTTTGTCAATCCTTAACCACATGTTAACCTATGGTATGTCACTTTCCTTACCAAATAATTTCATTTCTGTAATTCCTTTTTAGATTACCTTTTCTTTTTGATAAATTTGTGGAAATACCCATTAATTCGAACTTTACATTTTTGTCTCTTGGATTTTCCGCAAACGAGGAAAATAGAACAATAATATGTATTCAATAAAAAATATGTATGCGATGGAAAAGAAAGATTCTAGTGTTGTTTTCCATATTTGTATTAATCAAAAATAAATATCTATAACAAAAATTACTCATTAATTTAACGGACTTCTTTTTTAATAAGATATTAATTAAAATAAAAATTAAATACATTTAAAAATTCCAATATATTTCATGCAATTTTTAATGTATGAAGTGTTTTAAGATGTGGGGTCAACGAATTCTATGAAAAATTTAACGACGTTGATTGACCTTGAAAACTACAAAAATTTTATCTTTCTGTTTTTCTTTTACGTATTATTTTTAATCCTCGTATCCCCTTTTTTTTAACCTGCTCGCTAATCTCGTTATAATCTACATTTTCAAAACAGGTGTAACGTGAAGACTGGTAAAAGCAGAAGAAAAAAACAAAACGAGTAACCGGTGTGGGTTGGTTTGTTCCACTTGGTTGAAGTTGCAGTGTTTTAGTGCAACGATCCAGACAAAAGAAAATGAAAGCGAGATCTGACACAGTGGCGCTGTGGGGAATCCTTAGCATGGCCATGAAGAAAGCTATATAGGACACCTCAACTGGTTTGAGACGATAAATTGCTTTGCCATTTCCCTCGCTCAGTGAAAGACGAAATTGATTGATCATAGGTTGCATCCAGTGCCCTCAAAACTTATTTTAAGAAGAAGAAATTCGAAATCGGCCATTAATTCGTTCGTAAGAAGTGATGTTGTAATGCTGGCTTATAGATGGGCCTGGAGCAGTTCTAGTGGTTAACACATCGGTCTTCTGAATGAAGGGAGATTGATTCAAACATATAGCTGTCATCTATAAATACATAATAATATGCATTTTTTTTATTGCACTTTCAGTACATAGCTCAAAAATATGCTAAATCATGGACATCTTCATGATGGTGACCACCACTTTGATTTATTAATAGCATTCTTTAGAGCGGCATAAAGAAAAAACATGCTTTTCGATAGAATTTAAGATAATAGTTAGTATTTAGGCTTAGAAAAAGAAAAAGAAAAATCACAACACTTTAGGAAAACCGATTGTCAACCTCTCCAAGTCTATTCGATTTTCAAATTCCTGTGGGCCCGACCCGTGACTCAGTGATAACGCGTGCCGCTGATGAGCATTAGGTCGGAGGTTCAATCCGCTGACGGCTTTTGTTGTAGACACTGTTTCAAAACACGAGGAGCCTCGATGCCATTTGTGACACTCAGCATCTTGCCTCTTTAGTCGGACTGCCTGGGGAGTTTTCCATACAATACGTAAATGCTGTGTCGCAAACCTCTACCCTGCCCTGCTTTTTCAGCTTCACGGAGCCAAGTCAGACTTGTACCTATTGGTTCTCCATCACAACAGAAGCTGCACCCCCTCTTCCCTCCTTCCATGAGACCACAAGGGTTCTTGGACTTGGTCTAGATGTTGCTACCAAGTGGCATAAGAAACAGCAAATTCCCAGAGGAATTTTTCTCGCAACCTCTTGCACACTAATTAAAGCGCATCATCTTTTGGACAACAAATACATTTTAGAATAATATGATGCATGGATATTTTTTTTTCAAATGCAGAACATTTGTTTTATCACCATTTAACTCGTGAACCAACTAATCGGTTGACTACTTTAAAATGAACACAATTTTTTATGTGTAAATGCTGTTTCCTATAAGAGTGAAATTGGAGTTCTTTTTAGGGTTAGAAATTTTCAGTAACAAGCGAAAAAATTCCGGAAAACTCCTACTCGGCTGTCCGATTCTTCATGCAAGACATTCTGTTACTGGCGGCATCATATTACCGTCACTAATCTACATCATACTGCCGTCACTAATCTACATCATACTGCCGTCACTAATCTACATCATACTACAGTCATTAATAATCGAATCTTATCTATTCACTCTAAATACACAATACTACAATCTTACAATAATATAAATTCACTCTAAATACACACACTCTAAATCACAAATGGACTCATGCTATTTTTTACTAATAAAAAAAAATTTGTCTTTGTCGGAACAGGAGATATTTTCTTTTTAAAAGGGTAGGGTTGTCAGCCCTATACTCATATTAGACCGGGACCTACGGTTTAAAGTGGATTCCGAACCACTACAGACATCCATCCACCGGCATTCGAACCAGAAACCTGTGGTACCTAGCACTAATCACTCGGCTATAGGATCGTGAATTTGCCAGTTTATTGTAATTCATTTAATGTTAGTTTATTTTATTTAATGATTTTATCTGACCCTTGACAGAAAAAAAAAGCTATAATTTGGGTGTATAACTGAGGATTGATTTCACTTGGCTGGATTTTTAAAAGTTTAATGTTTTTAAATCTGAAAAGTTAGACGGAAGATAAAAAAAAAAAAAAACTCTTCCAGGTTTTGGCATATGAAAGCCGTTTCTGCATATTTAAGGATAATTTTATTATTTAATATTCGATTTCATTACTGGTTTCCTTATTCAGATTAGTTATTTTAATATATATTTTTCTTTTTACAAAAGGAAATATTTTATTATAACCCGATTCCTTTTTTTCAATAAAACCTTGCATTACTTCTTAAAATATTTCTTCTTGACATTAACGGTATTTAGAACAATGGTAATCACAGGTTATTAAGGCACTGATAAAAGTTTTAAAAGTTTACTTAAAAATATCGAGAGAAAAAAAGTTGTTCTACGAAATAATAAATGTTGTTTTCTCCTATCAATAAATCCAATTTTACTCGATATTAAGAATGGCTGTGCGCTGTGGACACGCTCTAGTTATAAAGTGGTTGGAAAAAAAAAAAAAATTCAACAACCTTATCTTATTTTTAAAAACTGCTTTCAGTGTATTATAAATAAAATATAATTAATAAACGAAATCAATAATTTAAAAGAAATATTTATTTTATAAAATTAAAAAGCAAAGTTTTGAATCCACATTTAATGTTGTCTAGAGTCTAATGCAATGATTCATTAATAAATAAAAGAGCATCTACAAAAATAAATAGCTTGTTTTAGTGTTTCACAAAATAAGTATGTAAAAACAAGCCAATACCAGACATAGTTATATCCACAACTGTTAAGTTATCACCAGTTCAATCAAACACAACAGAAGTAATAATAATAATAAAACTCAGGTAACTGCCCCCTATTCAAAGTTCTAGTATGAGATAAAAACCCGGAAAATTTCAATCAGGCAGTTTGACTGTCGATAAGAGACTCTACTCTTCGTTTTTAAAACACAATTTTGCCCAAAAATGTCACTTATACATTCGATAACGTTATAAAAAGAATGGACATTAAGTTTTTTGGTGTAAAGTCTCACCCTATACTAGACCTATAACGGCTTCAAAAAAGAGGGCCATTTTCAGGTTCATGGGAATACTTTAATCTTTATTTACAAGCATTATATAAAGTCCAGTCACATTAATGTGACCACCTGTCAAAAGCCAGAATATACACTCTTGTATATTCTGGCTTTAAAATGTTTGTGTGAATGTGGTATTAAGTGGTATTCTTTATATACACTCCACTGCAATGTGCTGCACCTGCCTTTTGTGATGGGTTATTTCAGGGCCATTGACGTCGAAAGGTTCATGGTCACATTAATCTTTATTTACAAACATTGTATATACATATATAAAAAAAAACTCTGGGTTATTATATTATTTACAAAAAAAATGAAAATTGAAGATATAAATTTGATTCCCAAGTGCAGTTCACTCCAAGGTCAGAGATTTTCAGAGTTCTCGAGCCTACGACGAATCTAATGCACCAGGTCTACGGCAAATCCTATACGAGTTATCATTTTGTGATACACGAAACCAGAAGGGGCTCACTTTGTAAACAGGCTGAATCTTCGGCCTGTTCAGTCGCTTTACAGAAAAATAACATTTCTTGTCGACTCGTCGCAGAACTCTATTTTTCTCTTTCTTCCAAACCCTCCCTTTAAGAAAATCCATCAAGAAGAGGGAAGAGATCAAAACCTTTTGGGCTGTACATGAAATGCACCAGAATATTTGTCGAATAATAATAATAGAGAGTGCGTTTAGTTACCGTGGACGTCCGTTAGCTTTTTCTCCCTAGTGAAATGCTCATGGGAAGCTGAGCATGCGCGCTAAGGGAGAATATTTGTACGGTATAATAATAATGTCTATCTAATCCTCAATGTCCTGCAGTGCGAAGACATCCCATGAATAATCTACTCAATGAATGGAGAGAAAGGGGCAGCTTCTGTTGTGATGGAGCCCCCATAGGTAAAAATCTGACTTGTTCAGTGCCGTTAAAGGAAAAGGACAGTGCTTTCTGGGAGGACTATTTAAGGGGAACTACCCCATTTATGTATCATATGGGAGAAAAACCGGAAAACTCCGACTAAAGAGGCAAGATGCTGAATATCCCAAACGCCATCGAATTTCCTCGTTTTTGAAACGGTGTTTGTAACAAAGCCTCCCGAGAATAGAATCTCATCCCTAATGCTCACCAACGGCGCACCTTTGTCACTAAGCCACGAGTCAGGCCTTTGTAGTCATTGTTATTAGAAACGAGAATACACGACAGTGGTTTAGGTGGCGTCCCAAAGAGTCTCATATCAACAATCAGGCTGCGAGGTGAAAGTTTTTGGGTTCTCTCCTATACAACACGGAGAAATGGGGCACCGGTCATCCCGTAAAGCCAATGTCATCTCTTTATTAGAGAACATTGCCTTTGAGGGATGACTGCTGTAGGTATGTAAGTGCCCCAAAACGTGTAAGTTGTTTGTGGTTTATACACGAATTAAAACCCGAATCACGAACCACCTAAATAAAAATTCTCTCTTATATTCTCTCTTATATATATATATATAATTCTCTCTTTTTATATATATAAAGAACACAGCATGATAATACAGAAAGAAACAGAGAACGAACTAGAAACATTAACATTTTGCACAGCAAATTCTAAGCATAAAATATATCATGTGTTTCGTAGAAGCACAATTAAATTGTAACAAAACCATCATAACCAATACAAAATCCTTGAATAAGAAAGTTTACCACCGTGTTCTCTCTATGTGACACATTTAAACAGTCAGATCCATTAATAAGGGGGGTGATAAATACAAATTCAAACCCTAAAAATAAGTAATAAAAGTTGTTCAAGATCTGAAGTGATCATAAGCTGTGTCAACAGAACTGAAAATCATTTGACAAACACAGATACCATAAGGGTGAACGGCTAGAACTACATTGGCAGATAAAAACAGAACACAAATTTTTATTTAAAATAAACAACAGCGCGAGGAAACAAGTTGTCCAGGAAATCGGTAAAAATTCAATGAGAAATTAATAAAACTCAAAAGAAATGCTTATAAAAAACGTAACCCCAAAAAAAAAAATAAAAAATAAATAATTAAAGATCCTGAAGATAGCTTTATCAATGAATATTATAATATTGAAAAAGGTGTTTTTTCAGCTGACTAGATGGCTGGATCCGAGACAAAAACACATCTAGCGAAGTATTCTAAATGTATATGTTTAGGGTGATTCAATGGTCATGGGACATACTTTGAGATATGGTACAACTTATTAAAATGTACATTTTTTAAATACGAATGTAGGGTCATGCACGAACACAAAAAATGAAATGTGAGGCACGTTGAGGCATGAACACAAAAAATGAGACAGGAAAAGAATATTGTTTATTTACAACTTCATTGCGAAGTGCTTCTTTGATTCAATGTTTTCAGTAAATGCTTAGAATTGCTACCACACAAAGTAAAACACGCTTGGTAGCGTCGAAGAAGTGATTGGCGAACAGTTCCATAGATGCTAATAATTTCGCACAAACTTGCAGTCACAATGGATAATCGAGCAATGAGGTCCTCAATTGAGCCAGCTGGAGTGTCGTAAGGGGGCCTGATAGTAGAGTGGCTAGCGCTCTGGCGCTCAGTAACCCAAGTTTCGGGTTCGAATCCCGGTAGTGTCATGGATGTTTGTAGTGGTTCGGAATCCACAATCCACTTTAAGCCGTAGGTCCCAATCTAATATGACCATAGAGGGTCACAGAGCCCAATCAGACTTCTCAGCCACGTCGTTCCCAAACTGTAAAGGGGCAACTCAGCTCTAGGCACAGTGATGTGGAGTGGTGTAGTAGTAGTGGAGTCTTAAAAACGGAAACACAGAGTAAGGTTAAAATAGATGCGCACCAGGGTTGGCAGCCAGACGATTTGAAACCCATCACGTGACGGGTATCATTGTGCCTGGTTGTTGCGAGAAATTTGTTTGAAAATGCGTTCGGGCCTAAACGCATCATTTCCGATCATACATTCGTATACAAAAAATATATATATATATTTATATTTTTTCATTAGACTGTACCACCCCCCAAAGTGTGTTCAAAAGTGGGGCCTGATGGCCGAGTGGTTAGCGCTCTGGCGCTCGATACCACAGTTTCGAGTTTGAATCCCGCCGATGTCATAGGTGTTTGTAGTGGTTCGAAATTCACTTTAAACCGTAGGTTCCAGTCTACTAGGATCGTAGAAAGTTGTGGGGGTAGTGTTACTCGCGTCCGTAGTATATCTTCAAGCTACACGTGCCCCTTGGGTAGTGCTAAATGAGTAACAGCCCTTGCTTATGGCACAAAGAATAACTGTCTCTGTATTGCCAGCTGCATTAAAACACTATTTTCAAAAGTGCTCTGCTGTGATAACATTTCATTTCGTTTTTAAAATCATTGACCATGTCAAGAAAATTTTAATCACATAAACAATAGAAAGCAAAAATAGAAAATGTAAACAGTATTTAACTAAAATTAAAACTTCATTATTTGTAACATTTTTATGTTAATAGAATTAAAAAAAAAAGATAAATTATAATAATAACAAATTAATTAATAATAAGTACATAAATATTCAAAGTTTAAAGGAAATTTACGATTTTAAATTGGATCATTTTCACTTCGCGGACAGCCCTGATATATAAGTCATATTTTTTTTGCCCTAAATTAAGCAATTATTTCTTCCTGTAAAAGAAAGAAAGCCTTAGCTACTGAGTTTTTAAAAAAGATAACTTTAAAATGAACAAATCAAAATAAATTTATCACATTTTCTGTTTCAACATTTCTACTAAATAAATTTTCGTTGTCCATCGCCTTTTGTTTCTTAGTAAATATTGTTGCAAGTAATAATTGATAAATCCTTTGCATGCATTTAATGTTTTTCCTATTGCCTCTACTTTAATGTTATATATATTGTTTACACTTAAAATAACTGTATTTTATTCTATAAAATATATTAGCAATATGAGTCAGCCCAGAAAATAAAATGTATTTTTATTCTATAGCTTTTCTAAAGGCCATTTTTTTCAATCAAGAAAATATGAACATCACGTATTAGTTCAAACATGGCAATTGGTTCTATTTATGGCTAACTGTATCTGCTAAATTTATAAAAACATCATCAGTAAAAGATTCATGATGCTAACCTCACTTTATTATACGAAAGCCGTTAATTCCTTTATTTAATTTACGAGACGGTTTTCAAGGTGGTACATTTAAGTACCTCAAAGGATTTGGGGTCGACAAAAAAAAAAAAAAAAAAATCTTGTAGAACGTGAATTGTGAGGGTCGTTGGTAAAAAAGGAAATTTGTTTTTGTTTTTTTTAATAAGGGACACAGTAGAGCAAAAAAGTAAACCAAAATCTCAAAAATTCTCCTCGCCCTTCACCAAAGCCCCCTTTTTTTGTAAATAAATAAATTTAAAAACTGATATAAATTTATTCCGTTTCAGAATATCGCAAAATCAGCAGATATGTAGCTTGTATGGCTATGAAGCAAGTAAAAAGTGATTTTGATTGAGGGTGCAATGGATAGATGAATATATGGATATGAAAAATGGATAGATTTGGATGAAGACTGAAACATAGCGTCTTGTATTGATTTCGTCTGTTGAGTGAGAATTTTTTAATTTCCATATGATATGCGAGTATTCCCATATAATAAACAATAACAGAATAGTTACCTTTGAAAATAATTTGGAAAAACCTTACCCCCTATGTTTAGAACGTCGGTTTTCACCAAAGGTTCCCTACCCTTTGGGTTTGTTTTCTGTCAAAAGGGATCTGTGAGCTTGAATGAGAAAAAATACTTATTTTTATACGTCAATATGAACATTAAATTATAATACTGTTATTACAATTTGCGTTTACCAATAGAAATAATAACAATACATTACCAATAGAAATAATAGTTTTCTGTCACATAACAATTTCCTTCAAAACAAACAAACATTGCTAAAAGTTTAATAATAATTTTTTTTTCTTACTTAGCTTGGTCGACAGCAACGTCTAAACCAAGTCCAAGAACCCGTGTGGTCTAGTGGAAGCAGAAAAAAATAGGGGGAGGGAGACAGCTTCTGTTGTGATGTAGCACTCGCATGTAGAAGTCTGATTTGGTTCCGTGTCGCAGAAGGAGGGCAGTGCCTTCCGGGAGGATTTTAGAGGGAACTACCCTCATTTGCGTATCGTATGGGAGAAAATCCGGAAAAACTCCCACCCCAGATAGTTAAACTAACGAGGCAATAAGCTGAACATCCCAAACGCCATTGAATCTCTTCGCTTTCTGAAACATATCTACAACAAAGCCGCCAGCGGATTGAATCTGGGCCCTAACGCTCACCAGTGGTGCGTTGCCATAAAAATAAAAAAAATATAATAAATAAATAAATATAGTAATAAAACTTAAATTGTCTTTTATTATTTCATATACCAAAAAAAAACACATGTATTAATAATATATATATATATATATATTTTAATAAATTGAATTATTTTGATTTTATTAATATTATCCTGATGAATGAGTATGTAGACTTCATCTTATTTGCAAAAATAGTCCAAGGAGAAGATCAAAATGATAAGAACCCTTACTTTAAAATTAAAATCAAAATACTTTTAATAGACCACATGGACTTTTGATAAATTAGGGTAAAAAAAATTAAGTTGTGTCCATCATCAAATGTGAAAAGACCAAACATTTTTTTTTTTTTAACAAAAGTGATTCAACTGAAAAATGAATTCTAAAAACTTACATGTGTAGGCGTTAATCGTAACTTTTATTGAAAGCATTAAAGTAGGTTAACTAGGTTTATCAATCACTTCCTTTTTAATGACATAGAATTAATGTACATTGTAATCATGTAAGCACATATTTAAAAAATGTTTCAATTAAAATATAATGTAATAAAAATTTTAATAAGGACTGAAAACAACATGAGCTGTTTTTACACATGCAAGCTTATTATGCTTATGAGTAATTAAAAAGTTTTTAAGAATAATATTCTTTTCAGTAGTTTTTAGTTAAAAATACAAAATTTCGAAGATTGTTTGGATCGTGCTCTATTTATACCAATGTCTAAAGGAATATAATAACGGCATCAAACTCTATTGTTTCCATTTAAATTATTTGGTAATAATAATAATATACACTCATGTCCATAAATTAAGGATAATGAAGTTCAGGCAAAGAAAGAGACAGAAGCAAAACAAATTTGACGTATTTGTAAAGTCTATTTATTAAACAAAAGGTAAAGAGCAAAAAGATGTTATATGTTTGACATAATTAATAAAAATTGCGATTTTTACTCCCTGAGTAAATTTCAAAAAAAGAACCTATTTACAAAAACAGTATAACATGGTTAGTATGATGGTTAATATGGAGTATGTCTCCGGACGATGCAATACAGGCCTTACAACGCCTAGGCATGCTGAGTATCAAATTATCAATTGATCTTGGGGAATATTACACCACTCATCAAGCAATGCCTTCCGAAGTTCGGTTGACAGGTGGGAGGGGGGTTGACGGGCTGCAATTCGTCGGCCAATATCCACACATGCTCTATTGATTCAAGTCCGGTGAGTATGTTGGCCAATCCATACAGGGATATCCTCCAATTGAAGGCATTCGTCTACAATGTTTGCACGGTGAGGACGGGCGTTGTCATCCATAAACAGAAATTCAGCACCCATGGCGCCCCCCAAACAAACGTACATGTTGTTCCAGAATGACATCTTGTGGCCTATCATCGTTACACTCTGAACATGAAGGTCAGTTCTGGAACCAATAATAATTCCTCCCCAAACGAGCCATCCTGCACCACCGTAACGGTGTCGTTCAATGGTGTTCTCTTGGTGGTAACGGGTACCTGGCGCTCTCCATATGAAAGTCCGGCGAGAATCAGACTGCAAAAAAAACCTGGACTCGTCGGAAAACATCACACCAGACCACTGTTGCGGTGTCCACAATGCATGCTCTCTACTCCAGGTTAATCGCAGGCGACAGTGTGTTGCGGTAAGCGGAACACATCTGACAGGCCTACGAGCATATAGACCAATGTGCCTAAGCGTCTGGTCACGGTCTGCCGAAACTGTCGTAATCGGTAGCTGAAGAAGATGACGAGACAGGTCTGATGCTGCACTCTGTCTCTGTTTTCTTTTGGCAGTAACTGCTAAATACCGGTCCTCATTCGGCGTTGTAACTTCGACCTGTACTGTAACATCTACTCACATTACCATCATCTTGGAATCGTTGCCAAAGCCTGGAGATGACACTCTGGGCGATTCAAGTTCCTCGGATACTTCCAGCTGGATACGTCCACATTCCAGTCGTCGATAATTCTACCACGTAAAAAATCATCCAAATGCTTCCTTTGTGCCATAACTATGCGGTTATTGCACTGAAAGGCTTTAAACCGCTTAGAACAATTTTACTTCTTGCCACCATTCTTATATACACATCGTCATTGTGAGGTACTCTCCGCGCCATCTGGTGGTTTCCTGTAATTTGCATATTCTTTCTTCAAGATGTGTGTGACAATTCTATTAGGTGAAATTTTGATTTAGAATCCAATTTCTTTGATTCTGAATTATCCTTTTATGGACATGAGTGTAAATGACAACAATAGAGTTTGGTGCCGTTGTATGCCATTATGCTTTTCTTTTACCACTAGCATACAATTCGGAGGACATATATTGATATTTCGTCTTCTTTTATTAAACTATTTTAAATCTTAAGTAAAATAAAATGTCATGAAGTATTTTAAATCCATTAAATTTTGACCCACGTTTAATCAATAAATTACAATCTCATTGTTGGCAAAAGAATATGCTCGAAAGAAATTTCATTTGCATGCCTTTCTCTCAGAGAAAGCAAAGAGTTTTGTAAACAAGGAAGAACTTGCAATAAGTAGGACAACTTTTACGCAATGTCAGAGATGTCACTGTCTGGACGATAAAGATAGTTGACAGGGAAATTCATATGCCGAATGGCAACACTACCTTACGCGCTTGCGTCTTAATTGACCTGAAAGTCGGAATAATGAAAAGTTCAATTAACCTCGAAGTAACCACATCATTGTTGAATAAAAAAAAAAAAAAAAAAAATTCATCATCCTGAGTTATTATGTAACTTCAAATAGAATTCGATAATATATTAAGATTGGCCATCGTTAAACGGATATATTAGGTACCTCATAAACTTGGTAAAATAAAGTGACAGTAAACGAATCTGAGAAATAATCAGCACCAGATCATTGGTTGGCACAATGATTTCTAATTTGATAATCACATATTAATATTTTTATTTCATATAAAGTGTTATTCAATTCCTTCTCTTAACTCACACCCTCCTATATATATCTTGTTCAAATTTTCAATGGTTAATAAAATACTTTTTATTCATCCACTCAAAGTTCAAATACATTTTTTGAACTTGCAGTGGATGACACTGTATGTTAGCACAGTTTTTCAAATATTAATTCATTCATTAAATTTAATTAATTTTAGTTTTTTTTTAGATTTAAGTTACACATATCCACCAATAGATGGCGCCAGATAAACTTTAAAAAATGAATGAAAATTATTTATAAAAGGTCTTTCTGCAATAGATTGAAAAAAAAAGTAGGAATTGACTATATATATATTTTCTATATCACTTGTTTTTCTCATAACAATGAAGATATTTTTCTGTTCTCTCAAAATGAAAAAAAAAAAAAAACGTTTCTAAATTTGCATCTCAAAATAATTTATTAATTACAAATCATGCAATCTGAGTATCTGAATTATAATAAAATTATGTACAGAATTGACTAATAACACATCGAATGTGTGGAACTGGACCATTTAAGATGATTCTGTTGCTAAGAATGTATCACCCTCAACCATCCTAAGTGAAGTAAACCCCAAATGGTGCTGAACTTTTAATATACATTTATTGCCATTTTAATGAATAGGAGAGATATTTTTCCACAAATTCAATGGCAGTTGGTGAACAACTACGTGAAATATTGCAATATTATATATATATCAAGTATGCGATTCATAATTCTATTTCTATGAAGAAACTGGTGGTTTATATACATATTGCGCTTAAGATTAACAATCATTAAAATTAGAGTTGTGCATATATATATATATATATATATGCACGTCAATTTTTATATATATTTATATTATTATTTATATATATATTATGTTTATAATTATATATATATATATACACCAGCAGATCCCGGCATAAGTTATCCTGGAGGGAAAAAAAAAACACACATTGCAGAAAATTACATATCACGAAAATATTCTCCATGTTTCATAAAGTGTAACATTGTTATGTGCATACTTTCTTGGATATCATTTGAACAGTACATAAGATGAAATGCTGCAGCACCATCTTGGCGGCAAGTAACAATAAAGAGGATAGCGTGAACATATTTTCCCATACTCGAATAAAATTATTACCAATTTTCATAACGATTGGTTGAACGGTATAGAAGTTGATATACTACATCACCATCTGGTGGCGATTTACAACAAAGGGGATAGCATAAAAGCATTCCTCCAACGTTTTGTCAAACACACACACAAAATTTCATTAAAAACTGTACAGCCGTTTAGGAAAAGTTCAGTGACAAACACAAGTACAGAATTATATATATATAAAGATACATTTATAATTTCATAAAAAGGAAGATCAAATTAATAATGAAAAGTTTGCAAGTAACCGTTGCTTAGAAACAGAATTTACAACCATTCTATTTACAATCGGTGAATTAAATTTTCATTTAATGTGTATAATTTATTTGTTGATTATAGAATAAATGAAAAATAAATAAAACATCTAATTTGACAAAACATTAAATGTTAATTAAAATGATTATCTATATTTAAATTATTTCATTTCCCCCAACACAGAAAAATATAAATTTTAATGTTATTAAGAAAAATTCTATATACTTTTAAAAACGTTTCTGCACAGAACAAGTTAAAAAAAATCATATTGATCAGATATTTTGGTCATAATTTGATTAGAAGAACTATTAAATATTATAATTATTTATTTTAATTTCATAAGTACATAATTTCTGCAAAATGAATGAGAAAAAGAATAAAAATGATGAAATAAATTCAGATCGTTACTAAAAAGTTTTATGATAAAAGAAAAATTCATGTATTAAAACACAAACACACATAAAAAAAATATCCTCAGTACATGACTGACAACTTTAAAGAATAAAAATTCGGAGACTTTCTGCATGGGAAATTTTAAGATAAATAGGTATTTTACAAAATAAGCACTTTACTAAAAATAAACAAATTATAATGAATAAAAAAAGTAAAAAATAGTTTCGGCAGTAGCTATAAAGCAAATAATGTCAGACTATAAATGAAGTAAACAAGCATTCTGCTCAAATAAAGCTATTATTTTCAACACTAACGCTAAGCATTATTATTTACTTTTACTCAACATGTTCGATTGATGTTTAGTGGATTTGGTATGAGTAATTATACCTCCTCTTCTTCTGTTATATTAATGTAGGTACCACAATCTGTACAAAGAACAAAGGAAGTACCTTTTCTAGACTTAATTAAATTAAAAAAAATTCCTTTGCATAGCTCTTTAGAGAAAGGTATATATATATATATATATATATATTATTTAGATGGCATTGTTAAACATAAAATCATGCCCGTATCAAAGAATAGCGATCGATCCAAAACAAAACCTACACTAATGAAGGAGCTAATTTCGAGGAAGGAGTTGTTTCAGTTTTCAAGACATTATATAACAAACCAACCCACACATTATAAGACAAACAGAACAAAGGTTTAAATTAAATAACAACCAAAATTAAAAATTAAATTAAAATGTAAAAATTAATAAAATAGCTCAGGTAACAAGAAATACAAATTAATAATAAAAATTACAACAATAAATATAAAAATATTTTATTCATTTTTAAAATTACATTATTTTATAGTTAGAGTCTGTATATTTACATGAGTTGAGCTCATAATTAAATAAATATAATTTCAACAAAATTTTTGTTGTTAATTTGTAAAACATGATAAAGATATTGGGCAAGGGGTTATAAAGAAGTTAATCAATAAAAAAAATCAATATAATTAATTATAATTCAATTTCAACTCCCTTTGATTAACTGCAATAATATTTAAGTTATAAATAAAAAACAAAGTATTTCACATATTTTATAAAAATGAATTATGTACTTTATATATATATGAAACAAGGGATAAAAAATCCTCCCTTTGCAATAAATATATCCTTTACAGACTTGCCACTTTAGAAAATGCAAATATGTAGTACATAATTTTACAAATACCTGCTGACAAAACAGAAGGAAAACGTTTAAATTTTCGTATATTATTGCCTCATTATCAGAAATAAAGTTATAAATATATAAATATTCACATACAAATATACTTTAATAAATATATATATATATAAAGTCACAGTTAATTTACTTATGAAATGAATTAAATTCTGTATACAAAATTTGTACATTAAATATTGGAAAAAAAATTTTAAATACATTCAGTTTGATTTTAGTAAGACGACTTTTCCTTTATTGGATACATGCTGGAAAAATCATTTTCATAGTATACATGCATATTTAGTTTTCTTATAAATATATTTCAGATGACAAAGTAGACTAAATTCAGATTAATATTTTTCAAAACATATTGTACACTCTTTCAGGTGATGCACCACATTATGCAAATAATAAAAGAGAAAGAATTTATAATGTCAAAATTACTTTTTGTAGAATAAGAATTTAATGCTTTAATTTGTACAAAATTTTTATAGCAGTCAGCAGGCCTGGCTTTATCTAAATAATGGAGCGAAAGTATTCAAATATGTAATTTATAGACTAAATAAACAAAATGTTACAGTTTGAAGTAAAATATATTACAGATGGATTTATATTTTAATTCAACAATTTAAAGAATAATTTCTTTCACACAGAATTGGAAATTATTTTTTTTTAAAAACATCTAAATATTTCAACAATAAATAAATGAGACTATTAACATTAAATCAAAAGCAATAAATGGGAAGTTTTGTAAAAAAGTGTGACCATTTCAAATAAATATTGTAGCATGACACTAACAAGTAAAAGTGAAAAGTTATCAATTCACAAATAAAAATTAAATATCACAATAATAATATAAATATATAAAAATATAAGAAATGAAAGCATTATTCTAGAAGAAAAGAACCTTCTTCCAAGTGAAAAACAAACAAGAAATTACATTAAAAAATACTGAAGCATACAAGTATCAGGACAGCAATAAACTTCAACTGACAGATAACTAATATTTTCTTTCATATTCTGCTGAACTGATTATTTAAGTATTTTAGTTACAAATAATAATTAAGGTATGAAGTAAAATATCTAAATGTATAATAATTCTGAATACAAGAATTGCAACAATTAATACCTAAAAACTTACTGAATTCTAAAAAAATAAAATAAAAAAAGAATTTTACACTTACAAAATTAAATGGCCAATTGAAAACAATATTTTTTGTTTTTATTAATATTTTAATAAAAACTGCAGAATGTTAAAAAAAAAAAAAAAAAAAAAGCTGCCATTAAAACAAATAACAATGCACATATTTTTACCAAATCTTTCAAATAAGCTCATCCAATGTAAATTAATTTATCTAAGAATAATGAATTTTTAAAATATAAATAGTTTAGAAGTTTATATGAGAAAAACTGAATTTGCCATAACAAATAATTTAGATTAAAAAAAAAATCTTAGAATATTAATTCTCTCTCTCACTCTCTATATATATACACATAAATTATGAAAGCATAAAGAAGTTCTTCTCAAATATTACTTATCTTTAAATAAACATAATTTTTGAGCTATGAACTACATAATATCTCTGATAGATTTTAGAACATTCCATACATTCAAGACTATACATATTTATATAATGAATAAATTAACAAAAGCACTTTCTCTCTTATTGACTATAAATTTTCCTCTGGCATTACACAAATAAAAAAAAGAATATGAAAATCTTCATCCTGCAAAATTGCTAAAATCAGTTTTAAGTTTAATAGTAGGAGAAGATGTTCTTAAAGCTGTTCGATTTTCAGACTCAGACAAATTATCCCTATTTAAATCTGCTCCCATTTGGGCTGCTCTTATACAAGATTCCAGACGAGTTTTTATGCGCATATTCTTGCTAACAACAGTGCGAAATTCTTGGGGGTATTGTGGTCCTATTTTCATTAGTTGTTGCAATGCACATTGATGCACTGTAGTTCTGGATGAGGAGGCTGATTGAGAAATTTCAGGGTCAATTAAAAGATTGACTAACGTTGGAACATATAGGCCTACAATCAAGAGTTCTGAAAATAAAAATAAACACTTCATCAATACAAATAGTGTTGCACAAGAATTAAAAAAAAAAATGAAAGATTTTGATAATAAACAGCATATTATCTTGTAACTAAAAAAATTATTATCAATAAAAAATAATCAGCTACATTATAAACACAAGAAACATTAAAAAAAAAAATTTTAATTAGTAAAATTGCTGCTATTAAAAGCTTAATAGCATTTTATTCATGATATTCAACAGATTTAATTCAAAATTCTTTTGCCAACTTACATTAATAATGATTTAACAATAGAAATATATTATCATGTTATAAAGTTTTTGATTTACTAAGGTGCATATTTTGATTGTACCACTTTATTTTTATCTACAAATATCTTTACATTTTACATGTAGTGTGAAAAGTCTCCCCCCTTTAAATGCAAAAACTAAATGTTCAGACATACAGGTAAATTTCAGGTATACATTTTTTCTTATTCATAATTAATATATTGTTATTATCTCACCAGAAAATCATTGCAATTGCTAAATTTTTTATGAAACTTTTATAATGTCATATTTTATTCGAGCATCAAAAATATTTTACTACTACTTCTGATTATTATACTTAATTAAAAATATTATTAGGGTATCCATATGTATATACACCTGCATAAAATAATTTTAATTATTTCAAATGAATCAGCAAATTTGCTTTTTAAAATTGTTTTATAATTATTATTTTCATATTGTCTCTCATTGTTGTTTGAACAGAAAAAGAGAAAAAAATGTCATCTTAAACAATATTCAACTATAAAATATTCATTAAATTTATATTCTTTAATGTGGCAGACAAAATAATTAAAATATAGATGAAAAGCAAAGGAATTTTATACATGAAATTTTATTGAATTGTACAAGACATCTTACTAAAAATCAAACATAAATTATTTGCACTTACTTTTATCATTAGCAGCAATATCTACCAACACTTTAAGAGTATGGATTAATTCTTTTTACAGCTAAAATTTTGTTTTCTGGAAAATTAATTTGTGTGGAAAGTTCATTAGAAAATTGACCTATTAATTCAATAAGCTTTGGACACAGAGCATGAATGTAAGGTCCCACAACAACCATATCAGAATGAGTGAAAATGGATTGAAGACACGAAATGGCTTTAACTTGAACCTATAGAAAAGAAATTGAATTCTTAACGTGATTTTAACATCAGCATTTTGGAAAATTATAAATAAACTTAAACATTATTGCTAACGTTATACCATATAACATTTATTACGATAAATAAAAATAAATTTTACAGATTAAATATTCTTAAATTGTGGTTCTTCAAGCAATTCTATTATGCCCAGCTTGTTTTTTAGAATTAGCTTCCAAAGAAATGCATTTTCAAAAAAGAAAAATTCTATACAAGATATTTTACCATAGTTAACTTTAAGAAAAGTTTAAAATCAAAAATAATTCTTTATTCATATTCATTTTAGTACCTTTACAAATTTTTTTAAAAATATAAATGAATTAAATTAAAAGTGAATTCATTATAAACCTACCAGTGTTCCATCTTGCTGAAGAGCATGCTTAAATGTATTAATACAATGCTGTCTTAAATTAGGAGCACAAACCACTTCTCTGGGTGCTGAAGTAATATAAACATTAATTGACAAAACAGCAATCAATTCATCAGTATCACTTGGAAACATGCCTAAAACAAACAAATTTTATTAATGTAAATAACATTTAAAATACATTAAATTGATTACATCTTTCAAACAAATGAAGTGTGTACATTTAATTAAACATGCACACTTTACTGTTATCTAAGATAAAAAAAAAAAAACTCTAGTATTTTGAAATATTTTTTTTATCAGCATAGAAATTGAATCAATTTTTATACTGAATCAGATAAAATTTCATTTTAGAGATATTTCGAATTTTTAATATTATATTTAATTGAAAATATAATAATGAATTAAAATAAAAAATATCAAATTTTAATGCATAATAATTAGGGCATTTTAAATTAGAGATTTACATATTTAACAAAAATATTTACAAGTCAAAGATATACTATCAATAATGATGCAGAACATAAAATTATTATTTTATACATTTATTAACAGTTTTTTACAATTTAAGATAACATGTAACTAGTAAGACCACAGCCCTTGTTTAAAAATCAATATATAAAATGTACTGAAGTACATTTTTTTTTTTTTTTTTTTTGCTTTGGAAATAATTGTCAAACAAATAAATTTATTAATTAAAAATAATAATAATAAACATAATATTAAATTTAAAGACGGCATACTTGATTTTGAAAAATGTGTAAGATGAGCTAATCCACTTTGAAGGAGACTTATCCAATCTTTTCTGGAGGCAACATTTTTTATCATAGAATTCGAACACAAATCTTGAAGGCACTCTAAAGTCCCTTGGAGGAAAGATTGCAGGCTACTTGTTTGTTCTGTGGTAATTTCTTTCAGAACTCCAACTAATAAATGTAGTGCTATTGAAGCTACACCTGCTGATGCTGAGAAAGACAATTAAATTTGGATTTCATTGATAAGTATACTGAATATACATCAAATCATTAAAAAAAAAAAAGTTTACCTGCATAAGAACACAATGCTGGAAGTTCGACAATAATTTTCAAAGCTGGTAAAATTAATAATGATGATTCTTTAGTAATTACTTTAGTGCATTTAGAGTTTTGAACAACTGTACCCGTACTACTAGCCAATGCAGGACTTATTTGAGGTAGCTGACGTACTATGAGACATAAACAGTTTTCCAAAATAGAAAATACAACTGATTTCTCAGGAGTAATAACACCTGCTTCTCCTCCTTCTCCAAGAGATGCTAATTCATTGTTTAAATCTTTTGGCTCCTGATTTGCTGGTGCTAACTCTGTAAAAACAGTCCAAAATATAACAAATAATGCTTCAGAAAAACTGATAACATAATTATGTATATTAATCGAGTGAATATTATTCATCTTTTAGAATAAATAAGATAACCTTTAACTAGTAAAGACAATAAAACATTTAAATTATACAAGTAATTTTTATGCATTTTTATTTTACTAAATTGAGTATCTTCATTATCTGATTGATATATTTCTACACAATGAATACTAATTACCTTTAAAATTAATAAATTGCAAGAAATAATATTAACATATATTAAAACAAAGAGATAAAAAAGCAATTCTTTTAAAGCTTAATAATTTCAAATGATGCATCAATAAATGTTAACACTAAGTTTCTACAAAATATACTACATATAAACAGTATACAATAATTTTTTTCAATGTACTTACCTTTAAGATGCTTTTTTCTTTCACTTTCAATGAAATCCTTATGTGCAGTAATAAGAAGTTTAGTGACTTCCATAACAGAAAGTTGACTTTCCAAAGATTCTCTAGTTAAAAGCATCCTGCAATTTTTAATTAATTATGAAACATCTACTGAAAATGAAATGAATGAGTGAAAATTTTCTGCAATTTGGATAAAGCAAATAGAATAAACTAATAACAAAATAAAAATAATAAATAAATAAAATCAATTATAATGAAGTACAGTAAAAGAAAACCTCCATTAAAATGTTGTTTATCAAAATTATATGATATCTGTTGTATAAATGGTAAATAACTATTATGTTGAATGAAAAGTATTGCAGGATGTAGATAGATAATTTTGAAAGATGAAAAAAATTTTTTTTTTTTTTTTTTTTTTTTTTTTTATTTTGTTTCACATATTTGAACATTAATAAATTTTCTATCATTTTCTATAACATTTACCCATCTTTCAGGCAACTTTTTGATTTCATCTGTGAAGGAACTTTTTGGTTTTGCAGCAAAATACCCATTTAGAAAATTTTTTACCTCTGATTTACTACCGAAATTTCTGTCACAAAGACAAAAATTAAAAGAGCTGCAATTGTAAATCATTCATAGAGAATTTGGATCTCCTAATTTATTTTTAATATGCCAGTATCAATATTTTTCATTTTTTGAGTGTTTTTTATGCTAAAATAATATAAAACTAATTATAAATTTAAGGCAACAAACAGTAGAAAGATGATAGCTACGAAAAAAAACATATGTTAAATTAGTGGGCATAATAGATTGAAATAAAGCAAATAATAATATTTTCTATTTATATAATTTTTAAATAAGATTCACCAAAGAATGCAAGAATCAATTTGAAAAATACAAAAAATATTGGAAAACTTCAACTTTTAAAATAAATGATTCAAATAGAATTAAAAATTTAAATTTTTATTTTTTTTACAATTATTATATATATTTTTATATATATATATATTTTTTATTATATTTTTACTAGAAATAATGAATTCATGGGGAGTATTACTATTGATTTTAATTTTTACCTTTTGTTGACTATTTTTAATTCTTATCTATGTTTTTAACCTAGGTCTAATTGTGCAACCGTTCTTTCTTTTCTATGCTTAAAAGATTTGTTTAATTCAGTCACACTGTAAAATAATAACAACCTATAAATTGCATGAGAAAGCCCTATGATCAGCACTAAGAAATTTTATTTTTTAATGTAAAAAGTGCAGAATATAGGCAGAACAATTAGTTAAATTAGACAATTAGTTTTTTATTATACATTTTCAATATTCTTTTTTATTATTTTTGATTTTGAGGAAAAAAAAACAGCCCTAGAAATTAGAAAAATATATTTTAAATATTAATAGTAATTAAATGATATATTAAGAATTTTAGAAATAATAAAACAACTAAGTATTCTTTTTTTTTTCCTCCAAAATTCACTTACAATATTTTAAAAAGATTTCATAAAATCAGAGTACCTGAAAATGTGAATTACATAATAAAAATTGATACATTAACTATAGCACAAGATAAATATCAATTAGAAATTAATAACTAATTACCAATAAATAATTTTTATTGTCATAATTATTATAAAATACTTAACAGAAAGAAAATTAAATACAATCATGTTACCTGTGTAGAACATTAGCTAATTCAATAGACAGTTGAGAATCTTGGCCTAAAATTTTAGAAGGCAATTGATGATTGAATAATTGTATAAATGAATTTAGGCAAATCATGACATAATCCACAGATGATGAGGAATAAGGATTACACAAAGCTTCTAAACAAATACCTATAAAAATAAAATAATAAATTGGAAATATTAGAAATTTTTATTTTAATTAAATAATTTTTGTTTAAAATTCACTTATATTTAACAAACAAGAGTACTTAGCAAAATACAAGATGTTTAATTATAATTTTCTTTTTTTTAAACTTTGAAATAAAAAACTGATTTCTGTAACAAAAAATGCAATAACTGTGACTTAATGGTTCGACATTAAAATTCTTCAGATAAATAATATTTCATACTTGTATCTAAAACATGGCACAAAATTTCACTACACAGTTTCCACTTACAGATGCTGTTAAAGTATGTTTTTAGTCACATGTGCAATGGCGTTAAACAGCACCTTCACTTTCTTATATATTATATTATGATGCAGCATTACTTTTTATGCATATTTCTCAATTTTTATGAAAATATATTTATTTTTGGCTGCTTAATTGTAATTTTTCTGCTGTTTGGAAAAGTGTATTTTCTGTTTATATCTGTTAGCATTACAGTAAAAAGTCAATCTGTGTATTTGTCTACTTCAATTTCAATTTTTTTTTTTAAAAATTTTGCTATAATTATTGAATTCCATGAGCATTACAATGTTTTAATTTTGCTTTTTGAGCTATATTTTAATCTTTACCTATTGTAATTTATTTCAAATTATAATATGTTAAAATATTTTGAGGCTTTTAAATTCTGGAATTCTATAAATTGTCCATCATAGATTTAATTATTTTCATCCGCAAAAAGAAAGTTTATCATTAAATTTTGAATAAAGTATGTATATTTACAAATACTAAATGGAAATAATCAGTGTTGATTTCTTCTGTGCTTTTATTAGCTTGAACTACATATGCATGGAGATTCCTTGGTAAATTTGTAACAGCAGTTCTGCCAGTTTCTTCAAATCCTCCATTACAAAGCCAAAGAGTCGCAGCATTCAAAACAGGTGGCCAAGTATCTTTATAAAATTTGCGAACTGTATCCATAGTTTCAGAACTGTAAAACGCCCCCTTCATGAGGCAACTGTGATCGAAACTCTAAGATATAATATTGTATTAGATAAAGGAGAAAGAAGCATGCATTGAAAGTTACAGATAACTTATCAAAATAATACAAACATACCTGGTGGTAAAGATAGCAAAGCATAATCTTTCAAAAAAGCTAACCAGTAAATACTTAATAATGAAAGCTCTGGAGCAACCAATCGTAGCAAGCTTTCTTGACCCTCTTGATTGGTATCATTTTCAATAGTTGCACTTTCTCTGTTATTCATTGCAACTACATATACCTAATTAGAATGAAGAATATTTTAAATTGCCCACTAAGCCTTATAAAAATTAATGAACATCTTTTATAAGATTTTGTATTTCCTTTCTAACAGGTATTGACAGTAAAATCTGAAGTTTTACAGAAATTAATTAATTTATTCTAAATTTAAAATTAAAAAGTAAAACAATGAATTTCTAAAATACTTTTCAATGCAAGCATTCAACAAGTTAAGCAGCATTTAAATAATATAAAATACAATTCATCAAGAAACTTACTTCAGCCCAAGCTTTCAAAATAGCTAATTTTTCCATAGTAGAGGCACTTTCATTATACACTAAAGTATTAGATCCCTTATGCAATTTCTCAAGAGAAGAAACTAACAACTGGTGCACACGTCGCAAATCATTCAAATCTCTAGCAACACCACATCCAATCCACGCACTACACACCTGTGAAAAATTTTCCTTAATTACTTTTTAATTAAAAAAAAAATAGCTTTGTTTTTATATAAATATACTTTCTAAATTACAATTTATAAACTTGCACTTGATGACTTGTACAAGATGGAAATTTAAGTTTTATTGATAAAAAATATATTCAGAAATATTAGACATTTAATTATTCTTTTATTTAAATAGTTTTCAAATCGCATTTTATTTTAATAGACTTAAAATTGTAATTTTCGAAAATACAATAAGAATTCTTCATGTTTTGAAATGAATAAAAAACTGAAAAATTATTTTTAAACAAATTTTAATTAGTAATCACAGAAAATTCAAAGTTTTGCATTCAACAAACCTGACATGCAAATGCAGTAATGTGAGATGGAGTTTCTGGAGAAAATGCTGGACGTAAGGCAGCACCAACCTATAGTTATATAAACAATTATTAATAAATTACAGCAAAAAATTAATAAAATAAATAATGTACTCAAAAAATAAAACTAAAGGAAAATTATTTAAAATAGTCTTGAAAGTTAATACAGTGAAAGAAAAATATTATAAATTTTTACGGTGCAATAAAAAATTTTTTTTTTAAAGCATTTCTTATTCTTTTAAAAGTATTACAAATGTAATTAAGAAATTTTGAATCCCACTTCTGCTTGATAATTTATTTTAAATATATGTTTAAAGTTACTTTTAAACAAGATATAGAAATATTAAATTTAATATTGCAATAGATGATTTGATATATTAATTTGGCATTGCTGCAAAAGATTTTTTTTTTTTTTTAAAGAAGGCTACTTGTATGAAATAATAAGAGGGAAAATTTTTTTTATGCTATAAGGTTAATAGTATTATATAAACCTGTAACTAGATTATCAATTGATAATACAACTATTATATAAAATTTTCTTAAAATGTTTTATTACAATTCATCGAACTAAACTTGACATTTTCAAAGTTAAAAGAAAACCCATATTTACAGGAATAATACATATAATCATCAAATATACATATACACTTTTACAAAATCACTTCCTTTGTCATCAAATCATTTTACACAAAGGGATCTGTCTAGCTCAAGAAAAGGATATTTATTTACTAGTTATGGAAAATTTATTGTTTGTTTTCTTCAATGTATTCCTGATATGTACTTACACATTGACGCATTCTTACTCGTTTAAAGCATGACACAGTTCTTTTACTGATTACTGTTTTAATAGCTTTGATCTACTCTTTTTAACATTCAGCAATGACTCAAAATAATTTTAGAATTCTCTCAACACGCATTTTATTTTTGGGAAAAAGAATAAATCACAGAATACTAAATTGAGAAATTGAGGATATTGTAGTGGTGCAATATGTTTGTCAGCAAAAAACTGCTTCATGCGTTGTGTGTGAAGGAGCTGTTTACTCTGATGTGAGAACTCTAGGAAACATTTTAGTAGAAACTTTTTCATGTTGTGATCCTCTCATAAACTTTTCACAGACTGTTTTTTTCAATGTTAGTAATTTCAGATATCATGTAAACAGTCAGCCGAAGGTCTGCTTGAAAATTCTGGTAAATTTTTTTTCACATTTTTGCTAAATGTTGAGGTTGTCAATCGCCAAGAGCATTCATTAAATATCCACTTCCTAACAATCTTTGATATTTTGTGTTATACAAATATTCTTATATGTAAGATATTTCTTCATAAGTCAGAATAATAATATGTAAAAACTCCATCAGTGTTTTGTTCAATTTGAACAAAAATCATAATCACATACATTTTAAAGGCAAGTGAGATGAAATTTAAGTCTGCTTAATCACGACTAGTGAAACTCTTATAGTATAATAGTAATGAGGTTGGCTCTGTCAAAGTCATCATCTCCAGACTGTTTTATGACTTTCATTTTGTTTTAAAGATATGGCATATTTTTACTTTATAGACATACTTTGTAATATTTAGAGTGAATAAAAAGAATGAACTATGAAAATAATTATTAAATACATTTTTACCTTAAAAACTTTGCAGATATCAATAATTTTAATTTATATCCAATAATTTTTTTCCCCTCATTAAGTTAAATATATATATTCAATGATGCACATATCTCGATTGTTTTTAAAAATAAGCATAAAGATGAATAATTTTGAAACATGAAATTTCTTCCAAATATTTCTATAAGTAAAAAATAAATAAATATTTACTTGGGCTTGGTATTGTTCTAAAATAACATGGTCTGGAAATTCTGGTTCAGGTATTTTTGAAAATTTACTGATGATTATCTAGAAGACAAAAAAGACATGAGTATTTCTAAATATATATATGTACATTAAAGTAGAAATTGTGAACAAAAAATACACCAAATTCATTAGTTATTAACTGTTAACATGAAATCATAATTAGACACAATATAAACATATAACATCAATATTTCTAACTAACCTTTTCCAAACAACCAATTTTTACATCTAGATAAGGAAAGCATATCAAGAGTTCCCTTCAGGAACTATGATAAAGTTTCACTAGCGACTTTTCTTTTTGATTGGTTTGATTTAATATATATATATATATATATATATAATTGATTTTTATCAACTTTTAAGATTTTAAAAGATATAATAAAATGCACAATGACATAATTAAAAAAAAAAAAAGTTGATTTAAAAAAAAAGTTCTTTTTTTTCCTCTCAATAAAGATGAAGAAATAGCATTTAACAAAATACTGAAGGAAGGTGAAAATGTTAGAAATATGCATGTTTACTTAGGAATTCTAATAGTTTTGCAATTGTTAACAGTCTTACACTCATTTGAGAATTGCAAAAGAAAAGAAATCCAAAAATAATAAAAAAAAAATAAAAACAATCTAATGTTTAAAATATGTAAAACAATAATGAAATGCACCTCTAAAGCTTTGAGACCTTCAATTCTGAGAGGATCACTATCAGATGTTGCAGCCATAAATGCCATTCTTACTAAATCAGATAAATGAAGAACTAGATAATCTAAAAAGAAATAATAATAAATTATATAAAATAAGATGTAATGTTACACCATAAGCAATAATATTGGAAGCATTTTGCAAAACTTATATTGACTATTCTAACATTAAATATTTAAATTGTATAGTACATAAGAATTTGAAACATTTATATAAGATTAACAAACAGAAGAAATTATACTTAAATAAATCTCACCTTAAGTCATGTAAAATGGGATTTTATTTGAAACATATTTTCATTTACAATTCCATATGCTTTTCAGTAAAAACTGACTTTATCTTCAATATTAGTATATTTTTTAATTTATGCATTTTGTGACAGAAAGTCTACCTAATGTGAGTTTTACTACTTAGAATACACTAAATAAACTACTTACTAAATAATATACTAGAAATGGATAATTATTTTCTGAAAACTTATGTACAATAACTAAATGTTTAGAACATAAGAACGTAACTATTCACAATATATTTTGAAGAATACAATAAATAAAATGCTGGTTTTTCCTATATACTGGGCAAAAATACCTTGTTTCAAGCCTTCTTCCCCATTAATAGAAATGCTCCCAAATAGAGAAAACTGTCCTGTTTTGTTTTTTTCCTTACAAGTAAATTCATTTCTCCTTTGATAAAGAATTCTACAAACTTTTAAAGTGGTAAATTTATTTCCTTTGATTTCAGAGTATAAAAGATATGAATTATGAATGTATATTTTAAATAGATGAACAGCAATTTTCTTAGGCCATTAGATTCTTTTACTAATTACTAAATAGTAGCTTAGCATTTGGTCAAATAAATCAATTCCAGACATTTTTGCATTATAATCTCTTACCTACTGATTGATGATAAACTTTGATATTTAGCCATTTCACTTACAGATATCAACCCACATGGTGTATACTTGATATGGCAAAACCCTTCATACTTATATTTCAATTTACAAACAACTGCCACTCCTTTCCAACTCTTTTTGTCAAAATAGTCATCCATTAAATGTAGAACTACCTGAATTGCATGACCAATCTCTGTGTCGATATTTTCCAATTTTAAGAAGTAAATGCATACTTTTAATACAATTTCATTTGATTTGCATGATTCATATAGCTTGATACCATTGGCAAAAGAATAGCCTTCCTCACCAAAATATAGAAGACTCGTCAATGCAGATATTTTGATTTGTTACATAATTGACTTTCAAAAATTTATAGAAGTGGTTCAAAATAAGTCTAGTTTTGTACAATCTATGATCCATTTCTACAGTATTGTCTACAAAATGATGAAATCATAGAATAGACTGAAGCATGTTCTCACTAACTAAAGATCAACAAAAATGGAAAATTGTAGAAGTCACATGTATTCCAATAATGCTCAATAGTTGGAAGATTACATAAACTTATTTACAGCAATAATTCAATTCATTGCAATAACGAAAAAAAAAAAAAAAAAAAACCATCCCATTCTGAGCCAGTTGAATTTGTGAAGCATTATATTTCTTTATCACTGTGCATTCTACTTTTCAGCATTTTTTTGTCAGAATTGAAATGTTATAAATGGACAGAGATCATATACTAATGGAATATAACATATCATTGCTGCAGTTTTACATGCATGCAATACAAGGGTGTAGTTGTTCATCTTGTAGTTAGAACAGGGGAGCAAAATATAATTTATGACAAAAACCAGTATGCTCATGTTAAAACAACAGAAAATTAATTGAAGGTAAACATACCTCTACCATTAGCAATTTTACTTTCTCTTGCTATTCCTAAATCAAAATGAACATTTTTTCCTTCACAGGCATTTATAATTCTTTGAAGTGATTCAGCAGCAAAAACTCGAGTTGACCACCTGGGAGAAACAGTAGAATGAGAACCTTCATCACTCGCTCTGAATCTTGCTTCATCATCAGCATCAGCATCATTATCTCCATCATTAGGATCATCCTTTTCTGGTTTTGATGCCAATTCTGCAATAACCAAATGAAATATTAATAAATAAATATGTTTTGAAATAACTAATACAACAAGCTTAACTATTGTCCATTAATTTAATATATTATAATTATATTTAATTTTCTAACCTTTTTATATTTATTTAAATTGTATGCTAATGTGCTAAATTTTTAAAAATTAAAATAATTTAAAAAATGTAAACATTAAGAAACTATGGATAATTGTGAAATGAAAGTAAAAGAATGTCATGCATCTTTTAATATTGAGGGAAAATAGCATGTCCAATCCCATTAATGTTTATTATGAGCAGAAACAATTGGTTCTACATTATGCAGCATTTTCAATATACTCACATTAATTTCATACAAAAATATTCAGTAGTAAATTTTTAATTTTATTCCTCTCCTTCCTCTTACATATAACAGAATATATTGGAAAAAATTTAAATATGCTTTGTATAAAATATTTTTAATACAATTTTTGTAACATAACTTTTATTAATTCTTGCACTATCCATATTCAAGACTCTTTATTATGTTACAGATGTATAAAAAATAAATAATTCACTTTCATACATATCAACTTCTAACTCTGAAAAATCTGTAGTCCATCTTGTGAATTTATTGTTATAAAAATATATAATTTCAAAAAGGAAAATAATAGGGAAAAAATGCAATTACAAAAATTAAGCATTTGATACTTTTCTTTATTTGTTTGCCAATAGAAATTATGAAGAGTTAACTAAAACCTTTAAAAAAATTTATAATCTAAAAACCTGTAGTTATCATTCATTAAAAACTACATATTTTCAATTTAACATTTAATTTAAAATGGAACAGCACAATAAAAACAAGGAATAGAAATTTATAATTTTGAGATTTTAAGATTTTTTTCTCTTAAATTGTTTATTCACATTTTTCTATTCATATTTTAAGGTATAGTATATATTTTTAATTTAAAACATCTAATTTAATTATAATTTTCAATAAAGAAACACTACTTAAACAAATATAAAGATCATAGAAAAATATAAATATTTACCAGTAGCAGTTAAAACACTTTTACAAAGTTGCAGCCAATGTCCAACATTTTCTTCTGCAAGCGTTTGTAACATGCTAGTAAGAGTATCATGGGCATCAGAAACCAAACGGATATCAGTTTCTGCATCAAGCATTGAAAATATTGCACCTTCAAGATTATTTCCACATAAGGTAACTTTAGTATTATTTGGTGCAGAGTGATTTTCTTTTATCCAAGAAATGGCATGTGCACTAATTTCAGAAGCTTCCCGTTGTGCAAGTTGTCGAAGACAAGCTACCGGCTCGTCTCAAAAGGAGATGAGAACTGTTCAAAGCACACTATAATAAGAAAATGCATACATTTAGGACATAATTTTATCAATACAAAAGAAAATAAATTAAATTATTCTAATTCAAAATATAGTTCCTAGAATTAAAAATACTTATATTGAAACTTACACAGAGTGTGGGTACAAGATTTGTTAAATTGACATGACGAGGTGCAAACATATGAAGCTGCTGTAAGCAAGATATAGCTTCTGCCTGAACCAGAGGGTCACTATGATCTTGCATAATAGCACAAGCAACAAGGAAAGAAGATCTAGTTGTACATACAGATAAAGAATTACCTGAAAATACAGAAGTATATATTTCAAAGTCTGTAAAAGATAATTTTAAATCTATATATATAAACCATACATAACTTTATGATTAATTTATAAACAATTCACTCAATTAAAAATTTTATAAGAAAAATTTTAAATTAAATTTGGCCCATGTAATTTATAAATGAAAATTGAAAGGAGAAACAAATAAATATAATTACATAAAATGTTTTAATAGTTTTTTATCACTAAAAATATCAATTTCTTAAAAAAAAAGCTATTGTTTGAAATGATTATATCGAATTTTACTATAGTAACTTTTTTGGCTTGATTTAATTATATAAAAGAAAACTTTATCATCATTAAATTTTCTATCCACAACAATTCATTACCTTGCAATTCAGGACCAACTGTAGTGATCAATGCTGTTAAGCATTTTCCAATACACTGATGAACATCAATATGGTAGGAGCCATATGCAGAAGCAATTTGAGAACAATAGATAAAGTTGGTTCTACATATGATCTAAACATGGGACCACCAGAATCAGCAATCATAGACAGAGCATGTAGAGCCCATAACTAGAATTAAATAACATACATATATAATTGCAATACTGATAATTTAGGACATTAATGCCACAAATGGTTAAAAATAAAGTGGATAGGAAGTAATTCCTCATACCATCAGTGATACTTCAATATATGTCCTTAATCCCTTCAGATACTTGGACAAATAAATACCTAACAAATGTTTTCCAACAGAAATAAAGAGAAAATCATTTATCTACTCCAATGAAAAAAATTGGATTTCTTACTGCAATTGTTATTGGCATTACATTAATGGGGTTGAATAAAATAATAATTTAAATAGTCTTTAATACTAAAATACAAAAAGCATTTAGATGAAATACACAATAAAAGAAAATTTACCAAATTCAATTTTCTCTTGTTTGCCTAATTGGCCTTGATTGAAGATCACCATTTGATGTTTACTAAAATCCTGTTTAAAAATTTTTATTTCTGTGTATATCATAGAATGTTCTGAAAATGCAACATTGTCTGGTTATTCCAGGCAATTATATTGTCTGGAATTACAGCTTGTTGGGGCAGTGTTTCTTAAAGATTTTAGCACATGCACATCATATTCCAAACAATGATTATATAACAAACAAAATTAGTTGCGGCCAAACAGGATGTACATCAAGTTAAACTTAACACAATATGGGCATATAGTGAGGAATCTAATAACTACCTACTTTTATCCAACTTAACAACAATTAAATGATTAGCAAATTAAAAAAAAATATAATATAATTTCAGTAGGCATAAAAGTAGTGTATTTGAAAGCAGTTCTTTTTTATTAAAAAATTATCATTTTCAAAATATTTTTACAGAACTTCAAAATTTATCAAAAAAAAAAAAATCCTACCTGAACAATTGGTGCATTGGTATCCTGGGCTAAAGCTAGCAATATGCTGACACTAGTGTTTAAATGCTGTCCAGTTCCCATTCCACCAACATAACGATGTAAGCAGCCTAAGGCAAGAGAATGTCCAGTTCGAAGCAGCATCACGAGCTGTTTTTAATCTTCAAGATGAAGCAGAAAAGCCAAGTTAGGAAGATACAAGAAGTATATTATATCTAGTTAAACAAGCCAAATTAATATTCATTATTTATATTTAATTTTTTACAATTAGGAAATGATTTATAACTAATTGAAATTATTTCCTTACAAGATAATTAAGTTCCAAATTCAATATTCTTATTTTTTTGTTTTTTTACTTTCATCTATAAATACCGGTACAAATAATAAAATTATGCTTACTGAAATGATGAATCATGGTTCCAATACTATTTGGAACAAACATAGATTATAATGTTTAAGTTCATATTTCAATAGGATAGGAAGTTTATGATCTTGATCATAAATTCATCTGATACAATATTCATTTCGTAACTATGAATATTTAGGCTATTTTGTTTGTTTTTGTAAATGTCTTAGTTAATCACATAAGAAATTTTCATTTAGTAAAAACTGAAAAAAAGCTAAATGAAAAAATTATGCAATCAAAGAACCCTGACCCTTTTGAGAATAAGTTTCTAATGTGAGTTTTACTAATAAAAACTGAAAAGCTGGAATCATTAATAATCTAAAAAAGATATTAAAAGAAACAATTGTTAAAGAAGCTAATTTGTAAAGTACTAATAAACTACAAAGTACTTTAATTTTTGTTGGATTAATAAGATAAATTTTTAACAAATACCACACAATTGATTTCATTAATTTAACTTAAAAAAGTGTATATATATTATACACATGTATATACAAATGCCTTCACACATATACATTATTTGGATCAAACATTTATTATGATATCTTTTTAAAATAAATGTTTATTATACATAATAGAACCATAAATAAATGAGCATAAAAATGCATACTTATCAAACATATGCTGAGCCATTTCAGCAACAAACCGCCCATCTCCAACTACCTGAGCCATTCGCCCTAAAGCTTCGCCAGCAGCACATCTAAGAATTGGATTTGTATGATTCAATGAACCCTTAAAAGAATGAAATTAAATATTTAGATAAGTGAAGAAAAAAAAAAATTTATATGAAAAATGTATTCTCAAAGCATTATTTTAATAAAATAATTTTAAGCATTAAGAGTTTAAAAACTTAGCAATTATATGTAATAAAATGACTGATATAATCTGGTGTTGTCAAGCTTCAATAAAAGTAGATTTGTAAGCTTAACAAGAAAAAAATATAAACTAAGAATGTAAAATAACACACATAACATAAAAATTTGCATAAGGTATTAACATTAATTAAATTCACAATTCCATTATTGCAGATTATAAATATTCCAATTAATCATTTTACATGGAGACCTATCCATGCTGACATTTTAAAATAGTTCATGATGATAATTTTCTATAACAAAATTTAAACATAAAGTATCAAAAAATACTTAAAAATAAAAAGAATATAAGGTAAAAAAAACTACAAGAAAAGCCTTTTCTTTTAATAGACTGTAAATACAAGACATTATTATTTTTTTTTTTTGCATCTGTGTTTTATGGCACAAGCCAAAGGAATGTAATATGACTGCATAATTAAAATAAGAGACTATTAATCCATATTAGTAAATGTTTAAAAATAGTTCAGATGTATAATATTATCAAAAGAAAAAAATTAAAGCAAAAGTTGATAAAAAATTATATGAAAAATTTTTTAAAATTGATTATATATATTTACCAACATAAGACGGATAGCAGCTTTTCGTACATCTTCTGAACCTAAACTTGATTTTGTTTCAACAAGAGCCTAAATAAAAAAATAAGTATATAATTGTCTATATAGGGAATAAATATATTTAGGTTTACAAAGATGTTTTTGTTTGTGCAAATTATCGTAATAGATTACAAAAATTACTTGATTAACCTATAAAAATTGCATTTAAAATAATATTTTCATGACATTCAGTTTTCCCCACATGTTATATATATTTTGGAGTTCAAATCAGTTCCCTCTATTTTTCATTTTTAAAATATTTGGTGTTTTTCACACATTGTTTAGATGAAAGGATATTTTACATTTGTAAATCCCAAATTTTTACAAGACTTGCCAAACATAGATCATGTTGAATTTCAATTTTTAAATAAAACAAGGTGAAAAAACTACATTTATGAAAGTTCATAAATTTGGTACAATTATACAAGAAGTTTTTGTTCCATACAGAATGTTGATATAAGATTCAATTGTGGAATTCCATGTATCCCCTAATAAAATTGTCAAATAGTAGAGAATAAAATAAAAAGTTTACCAAAATAAATTCTTTAAAAATATATGTTTTACATTATGTAAGACTAAAATACAGCCAGTTAAGAATTTATAATGTAAAACCTTATGACTTGACATATTTGGCAAAACATTTGTCTGCTTCTAGATATTGCAGTTTAAGTTCAACAAACAAGCTCTATTATCTTTCCTTACATGCAAATCTGAAGATGCCTTCGTAATTCTTAAGATGAGCTATCAAACATCAATAATTAGTGATTGAAAATTCTGCTTCATGATGCTAGTAAACATACACTACATGCGTAACCTGCAGAAACCAGCTTGTGTGTGGCTCAAAATCTTTACACACCAGTTTGAACACAGTTTAAGATAATAAACATAGAATGAATTAGATTAAATAAAAAATTATGACAAAATAAAAGTTAAGTAAATTAAACAATACACACACTAAGATAAAAATAGCTGATGCTAATGTATGGCATATATATTTATTTACACACTTTAAATTAGATATAATATTATCATATTAAACATATTTTTAAAGTAAACACAAATTAATAACTAATGATAAATCAACATACTTTAAGAGCATTTAAGAGAGCAGTAAATATGTTAATTTGTACTGCTTCTTGTCGAGTAGCTTTTAGCTTGTCGAATACATTCCGAAAAATGATCCAGCATTTGTAGTCGATGTTTATAAGCTACAACTGGAAACACTAATCCAAATAATACAACAGACATATCTATAACAGCAACTCCCAATGGCAGAGGATCAGAATGTAATCTCCTATAAAAATTAATAATTAACACATGTAATATTAATTCCAATACGTCTAAATAATGTTTTTTAATAATTTAAATACAACTGCTATTTAAAGATGAGATAGAAACTTTCCTTTTCACAACAGGATACATCATTTACCAAATTTTTAATAATCCTTTAAATTTTTTTTATTATTATAAAAATCACACTTTTAAATAAGATTTTAATTACAGAAATTAAAAGGAAACAAACAAGACATAATCAAAAATTAATTTCTTATTAATTTAAAAAAATGAAAATTTGTCAAATAAATTAAATTAAATTACCTTTTTCAATGTTTTATACAATGCAGTATGATCATGCTCAAGAGACCCAGAACCAGATGCACTATTTGGTTGCAACTAAGATGAACATAACAATGAACAATACATTTATTTACGAATCAAAAAGATGTAAATCAAAGAAAAAAAAATAAATATATGTATATTATTTTATTATTTAAAATTCTAAATACAACTGCTCTTTGAAAATGTGATACAAATTTAATTAGTTCCATAACATGATCGAATATTTAAGTGATTTTTAGTAATCTTTAAAAATGAGATTTGAAAAGTTTAAGAGATTAAAAACAATCGAACAAGTAACATAACCATTAATTAGCATTTTTCTGATAAAGATGTACTTTTTACTATCATTAAAAGATAAAAGGTAATTAAGTAATTAATAATGTTGAAATAGAGCTGAAAATATTTAGCTTCAGAAATTGAGGGCATAATTACTACCAAACCATTGCTATAGCTTCATTAAATATAAAAGCAAAAGTTAATAGACATTATACTTATTATTATTATTTGTAATTTTCTTGTTATGTTTGTTTTTTGAAGCTCATCACGATTGAAGTAATGAGATATAAATCAAATTCTGTGTAATTTTTAAAGTAGATACTATAGTTCATGACTTTCTGAAGCAGTAATTGTTAAGCATATTGCATAAAAGCAAATAATAATAATTAATAAAAAAAAATTAAAAGCTTTAGCAAATCATTAAATTAATCAAAAAACTACTATAGATGAAAACTATTTTTAAACAATAAAATTATTAAAACCCACTTTACTTTAATTTAAATTTTGAAAGTTGATCCAATATCAAATTAGTTATTAAAATTATTGAAAATACAATAATCATATTTTTATTTTTAAATGATATAATTATAATTATATCATTTAAAATAAAAATATGATATAGATTTGACAATATGTTAAGATAATATAACATATTGTCACAAATAATATTTGAAAAAAAATATAATATTAACAACAGAAAAACTGAAAACAAGCTGAGCTAAAAGCTTATTAGACATAACTTAAAATAGCAGCATAAAAAAGATATTTTTCACTAAATGTCAATTTAAAAAGCATAAAATGCCACAAAAACTATACCAATATGACAGAAATCATAATATTCATAAATGAAATGAAAAAGTTGTCAAACAAGTAATAGACAGCCATACATAAATAGCATTTTTATTTAGATTGACGATGCAGATTGTGAAGAAAATATGGAAAAGAAACAAATAAAGAAACTTAATTGAAAAGCTATAATATTATGAGAAGAAAAATAAATGAAAAACAATCATGAATTGAAAAGGCAGAATATCATGCAAAAATTCAAACACAAGAAAATAAGAAACTAAACAAATTAAAGAAAGCTTTTTAAGCTAAAGTGCCTGGAAATGCCTTTAACAAGGCAGAACTAGAAACGCTCTAGCAACTTCATATACTCACATTATCCCTATCCAGTTTTCGGTTAGGTTCCATCTATGAGAAGAAAACCATTTGGTTTAGAATGTGCATTTTTATAATAAATATTTTGCAAATTACAAGTACAAAAATACATGATTCTAATTTTTGCTTCTTAAACAAAATAATGAAATATCATGCATTAATTGAACAATATTCTCGGCTAGCTTTTCAATTTTATTCAAACACTATGCTACTTTAATCATGATTTGCAACAAATTTATTGGTTAACAAAGGTAATTTTGTAATTACTATTTTATTTATTATTGAAAAGGATAATGCTTAGAAATCTATAGAACTACTAAACTGCACTATGTTCTACTGTACGTTATTAATTATAGTTTTTAATAATACAAATCCATAAACTTAATTACTTGATCTTCAATAGCTTTGTGATCAGTATCTTGCAACAAAATCCAAGAATTATGCTGTCATTAGCATGACATAAGCTCTGAAAGCAAAGAAGTGGTTGTATTGGCTGGGTTTTCAGTTAATGTAAATTCAGCTACAAGCAGTCTCAAAAGGCTATTGTATGTTCTAAAAATAATAAAAATTTAAATAAGGACTGAAAATATGAATAATTTATTGATTGAAAAGTATTTATGTAATCTATATAATGTAAGTGATGATAATTTACATCCTATTTCAAATTTACTTTTTTATATCAGCATTAAAAGTTTTTAACACTAACTTTTTAAATAATACAACATTTTTATATATTTATTATTTATTTTTATTATTTTAATGAAATATGCAAAAATAATTCTGTTACAAAGACTTAACATTCTTTTAATATTTAAAAAATACATTTTAAGTTTAAGTACAATATTTTTAATATTTTAATTCAGTTATAAAACAGAAAGAAAAAATCTAATATAAAATTATATATTGAGATTAATCAATAATAGGAAAATAGAAAGCAAAAAGATTATATTATAAATAACAATTATAATTTTTATACCTTCATAAGATCGTGGAGGAAGAAGTGAGAGTACTTCATATAATCTCATTCGAACCATTGCAGCACAAGCTTTTAAATGCTGACCATATGAGATTTGAATACATGCCCAACACTAAAAGAATATAAAACAAATATAATTGGAAATAGAAAATTTCAAAATTCTTTTGTACAGAAAACTCAGCTAAAAATATACTATACACGAAAAAAATTTTTAAAGATAATTTAAAACATTTATAAATATATATTTGAGGTATTTAAATCTATTCAAAAACAATAATTAAACATTAATATTACGATAATTTTCATTATTGAGTAAATAGCTATAAAATTAATTTGTAAATGAAAAATTTTATTAGCAAAATGATACATAATATTAATAATAAATAACTGTGCAAAATTTAATTGCTTATAATACTAACTTCACAAGCATAACAAGAGCAGATTCAATTGGTGATAGAAGTCGTCGCACCACATCATCTGTTACAAGATCTTTACAGTGCATTAAGAAACTTGCCATTGCTAAAACCATAATTTACAAAATTAAAGAATTACACAACCTTAAAAAGAAAAACAATCAATCATTTAATAAACTTCTATTAAAAAAATCATATAATAGAAGAATAAAAAAATATAAATTTCTTCTTAAACGCATAAAAGAATTTAGGGGAAAGAAGAAAAAAAAAACCTATGAATGCAGAACACTAAATTTTTTTTTTTTTTTTTTTTTTTTCAGAATGAAATGCAGTTTTTATAGAGGTTTTTGATAAGAAAATAGAGACATAAACACCAACTATATTTAAACTAATATTTTGTTAATGATAAATTTTAAACCAAAGTTTCAATTACATTGTGAAATAATACATATGATAACAAGAAATAAATTATTTACAAGTTAACAAACTGTTACAATTATTCAGGAAACATTTATAGAGATGTTTAAAATTAATTCTTTTGTTTCACAAATTATAACTCCCAGCAAATATTCTCCATACAATAGTTTATTTTCTAATTACAAATAAAATGTGAAATATTATGAAAATGTTAAATAAAAAAACAAGATTAATTAGTAATAAAAAGATTATACAATTATTTTTTAGTTTATAGATGTACTTAAAACATTAAAAATAAAATAAAACTAACCAGCTAGAGCTCCAGCTCTGCCTTCTAATGTTACTTGCCAAGTAAAAGCATCACCTCTATGTCTCTCTTGTTCTAATTCTTTATTTGATCTAGGAAAAGAATTTTTCCATAACAACATCATTCTTGGAAGAAGACCTTTTACAACAGAAGAACCTACAAAAATAATTTTTTTAACACATTTGAAACATTTTGATAACATACATAATACAAATATATTTGTATACCTAGCAAAGTTTTATGAAAATATTGTTCTATTTTATGTTTTATCAACAAATAATATTTTTATGGCTTTATCATGATAAAATAACTAAAACAATAACAAAATGGAAGTAACACAGTTGTCAAGAATGACGGCAAGATCCTTTTAAAGTAATATTTCAAATTAAAAGGTTAATGAAAAACATGAAATAAGATTTGTAAAAAGTTTAAAAAGAAATATATATGTATAAAAATAAAAGTGTTGCTTTCTTAGATATGCAGTGGCAACTGTTTATATCTTTGCTACAGAGGTTTACCATATGATGTATATATAAGATAATAGAGATAGGCAATATAAAAGTACAAAATATTCTGAAAATAATTGAAGGAAAATTTTCCTCTCAAGATTATATGCAATTGATGCAAATAGTATATTTAGATGCATGCATGTGTAAAGAATGAAGAGATAGCAAAAGAGATTGCAAGGCCTGAAAAAAAACAATATAATTTAAAGTAAACAACTAATAGTGAACTGATATAATTTTGTTTGTTCACTATAAGAAAATTTGGAACAAAGAAATTAATTTATTGAAGAACCAGTACCCTCAAAACCTTTTAACAAAAAGTGCCTGGTTGAATGAAATGAAGATATTTAATAGGACAATTTTTTCTTCCTTTTTGCCCGCAAAACTCCAAAAAGGGTATCATTATCAAGAGTACCTTGATATATGTAACCTTCTTATCTGTAGTGCCTGGTTGAATGAAATGAAGATATTAACTTAATAGAAATGTTGATTTTTCAATAAGATTAAACACCACTACATTATATCAACATAAGATTTACCAAAAAGATCTCATTTGGATAAATGAACTTATCTAAATGAGAATTTCCAAGAACACTGGGAGGAGAATTGAGATCCTTATATGCAATTGAGTGGCTGAGTTACCCATGCAAACTTTTACATATGATTGACTGTCAAGAATATTATGTATAACAGAAAACAAGTATTTGTTAAATAAACAACACTGTTAGGCATTTTTGTCACTATTACTCAAGCAATAGTTTGTTGCACACATAAATATCTGGTACAAAAATAGTCCCCACTGGACCAACTTTTATAATACACTAAAGATAATTCTCATAAAATTAGATAAATTCAGCACTGAAATTTGTATATGTTTTCTATTCAACATTTATTTAAACAGATTTTTTTGAATACAAACTATAAAAAAGGCTAAGTATTAATAGAGAAAGCAGTTATAAAAATAAACAGAAAAAAATATTATACCTAATGTCATAACAGATCCAATCATAAGCCAGCCAGCTTGAGTTCGCTGAAGAGAGAGACGACTATTTTGTGATGCGCTTCGTAATAAATCTTCAGCAACATTAAATATCATCTATTTGAAAAAACAAATTTAGAAAAAGTATCATACGTAAAACAAAATATGCAAATATTACTTTATTTACAGTTCATTTATAATGTATATGAATTAACAACACAAGTAAGATTTTTTTGTCACAAAGACTTTTTCCCAACTGATTATTATAGTATTTTCAACCTGATTATGAAAATCAAAATTGTTTTTATGTAAAATATAAGGACTTTTAAATATGTACGACAATTTTTAAAGCACCAAATAAAACTTTCTACGTCATTCAAATTTATTTCAAAAACAACACAAATATTTCAGTAAATCGAATTTGATATAGAAGGTAGATGTTTCCATGATCAACTGAAGATGAAATCATAAAATTTTTTTTCACTAAATAAGAAAGATTCATGTGAATACTGCATCTTCATTTTGAATTATGACTTTCAAACATTCTATCTCATTTGTATAATAAAAACATTTTTTTGTATTCGGTTGTAAATTAAGTGGTACAATGTTTACCTTTAAATCTTCACATAAAGATTTTATAAATTAACAATAAATATACACATATTTTACTGCAACTTGTCTGAAATAATCTTCATGCTTTTATTCGTTCTCAGAGTAATAGCCTAGGATAGCAGATTAGATTTTGTTTCTATTGTAATAAAAGACAGCTTTTAAATTAACTTTTGATCAATCAATTAACAAATTCCATTCTTTTACATAATTATTAGCATGTGTTAGAGTATCACTGATTTAATGAGAGAGTACTACTGATTTAATAATAACAGTCATATTCTTATACTATAGCTGCCAACATTAGGGAATGAAAATTCTGGGGACATTTATGTGAATAAATTTTATGGCAAAAAAAAAAATAAAATAAATAAATAATGTATAGATTAAGTATAGGTAATTTTATGCTAAATAGTGATTTTACAAAATAAGCACATCTATACAATTAAACTGGTGCCTAAATGGCCGAGCGCCTAGAGCTCTGGCACTCGGTACCACAGGTTTCGGGTCTGAATCCCGGTGGTGTCATGGATGTTTGTAGTGGTTTGGAATCCACTTAAAGCCGTAGGTCCCGGTCTTATATGACTGTTGAAGCATTGGGCGTAGAGCTGACAACCCTACCCCATAAAAAAATATATATATCTTGTCTCAAAATCTGCCAGTGGGTAGATGGCCTTGGCCCACACTGGGCTGTTGTGCCAATGATGATGATGATACAATTAAACAAATTATAAGGAATAAAATAAAAGGTAAAAAAATGCTACCAAATACCAATACAAATAAGAAGTTTGATATGGGTTTTAAAACATAATAATGAGTAAATTCATTTATAAATTAAATGCAGTTATTGATTTAAAAATGAAAAACGATAATTAACAAATTAGGAAAAAAAAAGCATAATATTTTTTTAAAATTTTACAAAAATTTACAACAAATCTTTAATAACTGTTAGCCAAAAGTTTATTTTAAAGTAAAATATACTATGTTCATTAATGAATATTTTAATCATTAATCAATATTCTAAGTAAAACTTTAAATAAAATAATCACAAATTTATCATTAATTAATAATTACACTACTGTATTATAAAATAAAAAAGAGATATAATTTCAAGAATAATTCAAACCTTTCCTCTGTTCTGAGGTATTCTAATGGAGTACTTCTAGAAGCACCAAGAAGAGCAGATAGTGCAGCCGAATAACCAGCAATTGCTTCAGGGGATGATTTTAAAGCATCTAGTCGATCTGAACAACGTTCTAACAAAGGAGTTAATTGAGATGGCACAGCTGTGGTAATTAAACGTAAGCACCATGCAGCAGCTAAACGTGCTGCAGAGCTGGGATGGACAAGGACAGAAACAACTGATTCAATTATTCCTAAAACAAAAGTTGAGATTTAATAAAAATATTAGTCCTATCAAACAATATTTAAACATGAAAAGCTGTCTTACCAACAGATGGGTCACAGACTATACTTGTGGCAGTTGTATCAAGAACACAAATTAATGAACCTAGTTGTTGAAGCGAACACACGAGAACATGTTGGCTTAGAACCGAGTCTTGAGTTATCTTTGCTTGAAGTCTCAGCAGAGCTATCTGAAAAGTTAAAAAATATATTACAAATAAATACTGTCTCTAATGCTTCAATAAGAAAAAAATTAATTAAACAACATAATGTTGTATTAATAAATTTTAATAAATGTTTAAGAAATGATAACAACTACATTTCTTAAACATTTATTAATCTTTCAATTTGATCATAAAAATTAAATTTTAAAATATGCCATATAAAAAAGTTCAATCAAATATATTCATGTGAAGTTAATTCTAAATAAGTGATTTTAGAAATTAAATGTTTTAACATATGACTATTTTAAAAAAATAATAAATTAAATATGATAAATGTGTGATGAAAAGTAAGAATTATTTTTATTTAAAGTATCTTATTTTTATTTTAGGAAAATTTAAATACAATGAAAATTACTAACCTTCATTTACATGTTTTATAATAATGCGAACTAATTCTTTACAAGCAGATGCTTGAGCTTTTTCTCCTAATAACCTTCCAAGGACTGACTGCAGAATAAAATTTATGCATTTTCGACTGTAGACGGCATCGACATGAGTAGGCACTGCTTTAGGATTTGCTACAAGTTCAGCAAATGTGTTAAGATAGAATTTAAATTGCTTTCTAGCCAGTTACCACCAAGTTTTTGGATAAATACTACATAAGCCTATAAAATAAAATAAAAATTGATTTAAAATATCTATAAACATAATAAATTATTGTATGATTATTTAATATTTTATAATATAAATAAATCTTCTCATAATAACATACATGAGTAACACCAACACGAATTTCTCGGCTTACAGATGAACCTCCTTTTAATCATTTCTCCAGCACTACCTTTTAAGAAACCTATTCCTCCACGCAAAAAACCAGATGCCATTAGATTTAAAACTTCTTCCAAGGTTGGTAAACGATTCTTGCCAACTATAATAAAAAATATAAGATTTAAAACTATAAAATAAATCATATGATTTAAAACTGTAAAATCAAAAATTGTAAAATAAACAAAATAATTAATATTTTAATGCATTTCTATATAAAAAAAATAATGTCATAACTATATAAAAATATACATAACCAAATAAAATTTACTAATAAAGCATTTAAAATACACACATTTTAAAAAATAATTTTTCCATTATTGAAATAATAATTTTAATTGTTTTAATTAATAATTTTATTGAAATAATAATAAATAATGTAATTTTTCCACATTTGAATTTGAATATGAAGGAAATAAAACTGTTATTTAAAAAATCCAGTTAAAAATAAATAAAAACTTGAACATTGCATTCTGAGTTATTTATTTTTATCATTTATAATTTTTTAATTTTATTTTTCATGCTTGTTTAATTTATTTAAACATACATGAAAGGGATAAAACAAACCAATCAATGATTTTTACAGCCATCGTCAAAACATAAATAAACTATTGTTTAGAAATACAAATGAGAAAATTTTTATTTTATTTTGCTTCAGTTGTTCAATATTTTTCTTGTAACTTTGATTTAATGCTTAAAATCACAATTCTTTTAGAAAACATAAATAAAATGCATCATAAGATTTAGTAATCCCCATATGATAAAAAATGATTTATTATATTTTAAGAAAAAGTATAATTAATCCCATATTTTAAGAAAAAGTATAATTAACATGAATTTAGTATATTAATTAGAATTTAGTAAATATATAATTTAAATTAATTTTATGAAATTTTTCTAATTTAATAAAGCACCAGTTAGAGAAGGAAAAAAAAAAATCCTACTTGAAAAAAAAATGTTTGTGAAACAGAAATTGGATTATTTTTTTCTTGACAAACATTTGAATTTCTTAAGAAATATTGATTGGAACAGTAGCAAACAGGATGTAAGAATTTAATGCATCATTATTCTCCACTTTCATTTAAAATTGAAAAACTTTGTTTATTCTTAGAATATATTCTTTCACAGCAGTGGAAATCCAGTGGAAAATTTTACATGAAACTGAAGAGTGTTTCTAAGAGTTTATGCTAGACCACTCTGCAAGAATGTCAATTGAGTTTATAAATATATATATATATATACAAGGGAAATATAAATCACCCTAATTTCAAGGTAGCCAAAAATTAATTTTGCATTTCCATCATTTTTCTTTATTTCTTATAATGCAGGGTGTGAAACAGGATACAGAAACTGTGAAAAAATTTTCTCTGATTAAACATATAACATTTGCCTGACTTATGAATTCTAATTATATTAGCTACTTGGTTTTTTCTTAACTCAGAATCACTGAATGTGTACAATATATGTTACTAAAAACATCTTTATCAGTTGTTTAATATAAAAACAATAATATATTTTTATGAAATTTAAATAAAAAAAAATAGAATGAACATTAAAAAAAAAAAAAAAAAACTATTAAAACAATATATTACATTTCTTATATGTAAAAAAAAAAATACTGGACATTTTTGCACTTCTATTTTACATTAACACTATTCTTAGCAATACAAGTTAAATTATAACAATAAATTTTACTATGATCTTTGTTCAAAATTTTTAAAACAATTCAAAAACTGAAAGTTCTTTAAAAGATTTAAATCCATTTTATAATATATGGAGATATTTAAGGGTTTGTATTTGAATGGTTTGAAAAAAGATTGGTATATGCTAATACATTCATTTTATGTTTTTTTAACTATTAAATTGATTTCAGTTTATAAAGTGATCATTTTTAAAGTATTAGCTATAAAATATATATATATATTTTCATGACCTAAAATGTACTTACACCATTTTTGAAGTCAATAAAATGTGAAAATCATACATTTATGGAATAATATTAAATATGGAAATTCAATTTAATAATTTTTTTATGAAATTTTTATTAAATATGTCAAAATTACAAAATAAAAAGGCTTTATTTTAATATTTCTTCAGGTAATGACATTTTTAATTTTCATCATTATGAAAAAGTTTTTGAAAATAATCATGATGTATTGTAGGAATATAAAGTAGTAGATCCATCATATCATTGAATTTTTCAGATGTGATGGGTCAAAAGTAATATATATAACAAGGTAGCCACTCCCCATACAAAGTAAAATTTCTTGACTTTTTCCAAGTAAAATTAAAAACATTTCAGATCATTCACATAACACTGGGACACCATATAAGCTATTTTAAAAATCCTTTGAATGTGAAAATTATACAATATCAGTGATTAATAACATTTATGTTTAAAAACTTGTAAAAAAGCAACAAATATTTTAAAACTATGAACAAATGGTCAACAATTACAGGCCAAAATAAAGTCGTATTAGTGAAATTGCCAGATGAAAAACTTCTAATTTCGAACAAAATAATAATATTTTGCAACAAATCAATTGAAGAAATAAATATATAAAATTACAGTAACAGAATTGTCCGAAATAAAATAAGAACAATTTAGTCCTTTTAGGTTTTAGAAAATGTTTTACCTTGCCGAGTGCTCTTTCTTCACACAAGTCTCCCATTTTTGCAGCATCATTACGCTAGTTTTTTTAAGTTCTTACAAATCAATGCTTTAAGCACAGTTTCTATAGCCTTTGTTAGTAAAATTTATGAGACAGAACATATGCTGGAAAATAAGTTCTTGTATTTTTAGTATTAGTTCTTCAATTTCATCAACATTGTTATTAGTTATTTCACACTGAACATAACTCTTTATTCATCCCTTTTTTTTTCATTTTCATTTTTGAAAAGTAATTAACACCATTGTTTAAAAATAGTTGTAACTTTTAGAGTCAAATTCATCAGATTTTAAAACCTATTAAAAAACATCCTTTACAATGATGTGCTTTAATTATTCAATAATGTACTTATCTAGCCAATCTCTTTCGCTTAATGTGGCTGTTTTGTGTCTGGCAAGTGAAAGTAGATTGCCATAAAATGAGTAGAAATCCAATCACCAAGAATATGGCTATAAAATTGGCAATCACTTGCATGTGTAATCACCAATCCCATGCATGATCGTTGTTAAAGAGATCCTACAAAACCAGTAATTGCATGCATTCTTGCCACAAAATGCTCCTATCAGCAATTTTTCCTGATTTTTAGATATTTTTCAAATTTCCCTGCCTTTTCCAGATCGAAAAATTTCTGAATTTTCGCTGAATTCCAAGTTCTGTCGCCACTCTATAATACTGTTTTTGCTTAATAAAATGATTGCCAAACGTATCTCTAGTTACAGTTCACATAAAATGATGCCCTGTTAACAGAAAAGTTAAAAATATAATTGAAAAATACTTTTTAATGCTATTAGAAGTAAATATGAAGAAAACAAAAACTCTTACCAGTAGGGATGAGAAGCTTGTTGTGTGGTAGCCATAATAACACCAAGAAGTTCTGACACTGCACAACGTACTTCATAATTGGACCCTTCGAATGATCTAAAGCATAATGATGCAACTGTTTCCAAATCAGATGTATACAAAAAGGGTGAATGCTTCAACATTTCTTGGAGACACTAAAATATATATATTATTTCTTATTATTTAAAAAAATACCATTTATTAAAAATATGTAACGTGCTTAAGTTATGAAAATTGAAAGGTATAAAAATGCTATTATATTTTAATACATTTAAAATCTCCCTCAAATCTATATGTAATTTCCAAGAATTTGAATCTTTTCTTTTTTTTTTTTTCCTTAGAATATCCCAATAAAAATGTTAATAACATAAAAATATTTACTTGCTATACTTACTTTAGCAGCAGCACATCTTACAGTCATTACTCGATCAGTTAAACAATGGCGTAACGCCTTGAATATATCTTTATGCACAGAAGTTGCTGCATTGCCCAATCCAGAAACAATTTTCTCCATAGATATCATTACTTCACATCGAGTTTGTGACTGAAAATGTTTAACAAATTGTTAAATATTAAAACAAAAATGAGATTTTAAAAATATTTTTAAATATTAATTTTTTTTAATTTACCTTATTTAAAAATTAATTTTTAAAAAATTATCTTATTTTTTAATAATTACCTCAGCATTTTTAAGAGATTTAAGTAATATGTAAACTGTTTCCTCATAAGATCTGCCTGTCATACGGCCTAAATGTTGATACATTGTACCAAGACAAGATATTGCTGCTCTGGAATAAAAACCATTGCAAGTGAATATGCATAATAAATGAAAAATTTATGTACTTAAGAATATGCATGTAAATATAATACATAGAGAAAAGGGGAAAGAATGTTGAAACAATAAAAAATATAGAACAATGCATTATCCTTTAATAATAGAACAAACTATAAATTAATACAAGATTATAGATTTAACCAAGATAAAGAATTATAGATTTAAACTTAAAAACATAATGCTTGATTAAAACTAATCAAATATGTATTAAAATGTATACAAAATTGAGATATTATAATCTTCTTAAAATAGAGGAAAGTCAAATTCAGTTTCAAAATCAAATCAGTTATTTAATTATGACATTAAAAAAATCCTTTAATGCAAATTCCTTTAAAAATTTATTACACACACACACACACACACATACACAAAAATTTAGAAAAACTAAGATTGCTCACAATTTTACTTGTAGAAAACTGGTGAATCATCCTTATTTTTTACTGTATCATTACATTTGTTAATGGAATCAAACAACAGGGATGCATCACCAACATTAAAAGAGTAGCAAGACATCGTCCAATTAACTTTCGAGTAGGAGGACCAGGAGACTCATGGATTTGTTTTATAAGTTGCTCAACCAATTTCTTCTGGCATCCTTTTATATCAGACTATAGAATAAATTTAAAAAAAAAAAAAAAAAAAAAAAATTCATGCATATTTTTACATTACAAATATATTGATGGAAACAAAAATATATACACAGAATAAATTTTAAGCATGCCAATAAGCTGTCATTTCTATCTTAATTGTAGAATGATGGGCTCTAATGAAAATGGAAAGATTTTCAGCTTACAAATTTTATGGGCATATTTATAATATATGAAAAATTGACTTACAAAAAAAAATAAATACAATTTAATAATTTAATACTATGCTACAATAATTGTACAGATGATGAGAATTCATTTTACATAGATCATCTATTCCACTTAAAATATATTAAAAACTTAAAAATAAAATAATTTATTGCAAATACATTTTGAATTGTTAATTAATTCAAAATGCTCACAGTTAATACTTATGATTAATGATAAAATTATCAAAATATCCTACTGTAAACATTTATTATAGAATCAAAATAAAAATTAATTTCCAAATAATTTAAAATTTGATATGAAAATTTAACGAAACAGTTTTTCTTTTTTTTTTAAAGTAACTATTTTTCTATACTTCTCAAACAGAGGTTGCAGACATTTTTGCCACTGATTTTATGAAACTTATAAAATATGTAAATTATGATTGTAAAATTAGCAACTCAATAATAATTTTTTGAGAAAATAGAATTTGTAAATTTTATATACTTTTATAATAACAGTAAAGCATTGAGCAATTTCATGGCTTAGTGGTTAAAGTTGTAATTCTAAAGGTTGCAAGTTCTATCATCAGTGTACTTTTTTTTTTCTTCATTATAATTTCTTAATTTACTCTCATTACAAGTAATACAGCAAAATTATAGAAATTAATAAGTATTTTGTACTAAAGACTAACTATTATATACAGGCTTCTTTAATTTATACATTTTCTCTTTACTGATACTTATTTTTGCTTTTCTCATATGCATGTATTTTTAGACAATATTCACGATTTATAGTTATTGGAATTAAATTTTCTTTAACAGGAAAATTTTTATCAAGAGGTGCAGGGGAAAAAAAAAAAAAAAAAAAAAAAAAAACCAGAAAATTTTATTAGAATTATGTTTGAATATTTTATTTGAAGAAACGGCAGGTCTAGCAAATAAAAGTTACAAGTGGATACAAAAAGAAAAAAAAAAAAGAAGGAAACATAAAAATGTCAGATAATAATTAAACTCGATGATAAATCTATACATAATGAAATATTGATTTAAGACCAAAATTGGATATTCAATTTCATTATTTTCAATTAACAAAATTCCAATTTATTATATTAATGTTAACATCAAAATATCAATTTCCAAAACTAGTACTATTGTGTCCAAAAAAGTAAGACAAATTTTCAATTTAAAATTCCGGGTCTTATGGAATTTCAATTTTTTCTTTTTAGGTTGCTGGCACTGTCCTTGACATCTGTGTGAAAATTGACATCCCAATATTCATTAATGTTTGAGTTACGTTGGCTTTGTGAGACGCTAAAACTGATTCTGGCGATTTTTAAATGTCTGAATTAATTGAGCAAAGAACTTGCATTAAATTTTGTTTGCGGAAATGTATAGAATGTTGCAGAAGGCATTTGGTGAGCATTTCTATGTCGGAAAGAAATGTTTACAAGTGGTATAAACAGTTCAAAGAAGTCAGAGAACGTATTGAAGACAAAGAGCCCTCTGATTGACCATCAACCTCAACCGATAAAACTCAAAAAATTAAAGATTTGGACTTGGAAACTCATTGATTTACAATTAGAGACCTTGCTGATGGTGTTGGAATTTCTGCACTTTGAAGACCATCTCTGCCGATGACTTTTTAGCATGCATTGAGGAATAGAAAAAGGTTGGCATAAGTGCATTGTGTCCAGAGGGGATTACTTTGAAGGCGATGAAATAAATTTGGAAGAATAATTATTATCTTGTGAATGTTAATACAATTTCATCTTTTCAATTTTGAAGGACTCGATTAGAGATAATGTTTGGTAAGTTATTTAAATTGTCATTATTGTAGAATTCGAAAAAAAATTAAAATTGTAATATTACCTAAAAAAAATTTACTGTTGTAATTGTAATATTACCCAAAATAGCTAAAAATTCTAAAACATTGAATATTTAATCTAAATCCTTCCAATTTTAATTTTTATAAATTGTTCTGAAGAAAAATTATTTGTTTTGCAGAAATGTAACTTTTTTATGTTATAGAAATTATCTCATCTACTTGGTATGTTTGCCTAAACAGTAAACATTTTTTTATGTCATATAATGATCTATTGTGTATTGTTTTATTCAATGAAGAAATATACCATAATATTTACAATCTATTACCTTTTAGAGTATCAGGAAGAAGCTTTAATTATTGATAACCTTAACGTGCTACCTTATTTCTTTTCTAATAAGTTCCCTAGTAATTATGTCTTCATTCCCAATATTTTTCTTCATACAAGCGAATTTAAAATACCACTAACCACTATACCATGAAACCACTTATCAACAAAGCATTTAAATAGTATAAAAGGATTTAAATTTTCCAGATGCAATTTTCTCGAAACTGAGAGGTGGAGCCAAATACTATGGCCATTAACTCCTAGTCATGAATTGCTCAGTATAAACTTCAATTATATCAGATAATAATAATAAAATAATGTAATATTCAAATTTTCATTTTTCTCATATTCAAATAATATGAGAAAAAATGAAATGAATATATTATATTCGCAATTCAAAAATGTTCCTAATTTAACATTCCTATTTACTCTTAATGATATAAAAGAGATGGCAGTACATTTTTCAATAGTATTATGTGTGTCAATTGTTATGGTTTAGCAGAAAAGTACTATCAAACTCAATTTTAATCATCCTTAGATGAGATGATTAGTATCTGTATAAATACTTTCTTGGTGTTTATAAAGTTTAAGTTGGAGTATCTAAAGAAGGGATATTAAACTAGCATAACACTTTTTATAATGTATTTTTAATGCTAAAACAGTGCATTGTAAATTGAAGTTAAAAGGCACTAGAATGATATATGTATGAAGGCATCACATTAAAAAAATATATATAATAAATATTTAACACATTTCATGGAAATATTAACAAATATAAAATAAGCAAAAGTTAATGCAAATTAAGTTAATTTTCTTTTTTTCTCTTCTAAAATTATATATATACATATACTAATATTTATAAAAAAAAATTAAAAAATACATTTCTTACTTTTTGGGCAGCAACTAAAACTTTATCTAAGAAACGAAGCCATTCAAAAATAAATACAGGCCGCTTTGGTTCTGGTATTTGTTGAAGGGCTTCTTCATTTAAAATTAGGCTGTGTGATAGTTCCATCATCTTGCCAAATCTATCAACAATTAGACATTTTAAAATATAAAATAATAATAAATTTAGACAAATTCTTTTTCTATCATGACAATTATATTTATTTAAAAGAATGTCAATTATTCAACAATTAAGACATCTTATTAATACCTAAATTTATTTCTTAAGTTATAAAAAGAAATGATTGAATAATAGTTATAATGTTAATATACAAAAGTTGATCAGCTAAAAGAATAACTTTTAATATAGTTGCTTAAAAACATCAATTATTTGAAATTATCATAGTTAAGTAAACATTGCTGCATATAACAATGAAATTTAAAAAAAATTTTCCATCAATATATTAAAACAAGAAATTCAAATTCAATTTTTCAAATTCAGAATAAGTTTCATAACAAATTGAGTTATAATTTCAAGTTTAAAAAATAAAAATAAATAAAAAAGTTAATAAAATATTTGCTCACATTTTGATTTTTTTACCGATGAAATAAGAGATTTTTTTTTTAATGCTCAACTTATATTTATTTGTCTTTATACCAAATGTAACATTCATATTTAAAATCTTTTAACGCATAACAAGCAAGTCTTGCAAAGCACTCAACATGTTCCTGCCATCATCTCTATTACATACTTAGTCCAATTGACTGGAATTTTCCTCTAGCTTCTTGTTTTGTGACCTTGAACATAATACCCTCTACTCATAATGTTTCGACATGTGCATTGCGTAGAAATTCCATCTCATTCTTCAAGAGAGGTATGCGAGAACCTCATCTCCCTTTCAGTATTACAATTTTTAGCAGTAGTATGTATTAGCTCTGAAGTTAGGTACAAGGAGATTTATTTACCCATTTGATACACATTATGCAGAATAGCTGCAAAAGATTCTAGATGAAGTTGTAAGTGATTTTAGTGGAGAAGATGACTGTGAAAGTTCCCACTCCACAGACTCTAAAATTTCTTCAGATGATAATGATTTCTTTGACTCATAAACAACTATCGCATTTTGTTATTAGAACCAAAGGTGGTGCTGATGCAATAGATGAAAAATGCAATGTTCATTCATGCAGCAGGATGGCAACGTTTGGCCTATGGCTCTTTTCTACTGGTTAGCAGATATGAGCACAATAAATATATACATTTTGCAACATGGCTATCCTCAAAACCTTGTTATAACAAGAATGGTGTTTTGAAAGGATTCACGAGAGATTTAGTCCTACCACTACTACATATAAGACTTAACAATCCAAGAATAAATTAAGAATTATGATGAACAGAATGAAAAATGATGAAACAGAAAGGTAAGAACAAAAGCAGACTGTTAGAATGTGGAGCAGTGCATAGAAGAAACATCAAAATCAAAGAAAACATGTTTGAAACCACCTAAATAAGAAAAGAAAGAAGGATGATCATAAATAATGATTATCTTTCCAAATTTCTATTTGTTTAGAATGCATGCAAAATCATGCTACAGATGACTAGGACATAACTGTTTTGTTCCAGGAAATCTGTGAGATACTGATATTTTAGATACATTCAACATTTTTCTGCATTGTGCTATATTGAATTTTTCTCCTATTTAAATTTGTTTAACATATTAAATAAACAAATTACAATAATTAATATAACATACATCTGTTTTTTATTATTAATTTTATAAAATTTATTGCAGCTTATGATTTTTATCGAAAAAACCTAAGGCTCCCGCACAAAATTCTTGGAAAAGTTTAATTGCACATTAAAATATTAAAAAAACATATTTTTTTCTGACAGTTGAAAGTTAAAACAATAACTAAGTGAAATACCAGAATAATATCTTGATAAAATAATATTTTTAAAATTATAATGATGCATGGTCTCTGAGACCACCCTACCCCTGTTATGTCCTACTTTTTCACTATCCATTATATGTTAATTATATATAATCTTTAATAATTGTATATTTAAAATAAAAAAAAAAATCAATAATACTGATAATAACTGTCATAGTTTATAATTCAAGTGCAATAATTACTAAATATATAATAAATTTACACAAAGAATATATCAAAAATTACAAGCACAAACAAAATTAGACTACACAGACAGTTCCTAATAAATTAAATAGTTAAATGTGAGAATTTCTTATTGTGATGTAAAGTATATTATAACAAAACTAAGTTTTCAAAGATATTCATAATAAAAATAATAATTTTTAATAATCAATTACAAAAATAACATTATATATACCAATGACAACTTAAAATTTATTTTATAAACTTAATGCAACAATACATGTTAATCAGATATTCAATTGTATCATCAGACATTTTAAAGAAATTTAAGAAAATATTTTAAACACAATTCAATAATTAATTTAAACATATTATTATACAAAACCTATACTGATCTTCCATTTGTTTAGAAGAATGCTGCCTAATTTTCTGCATTAAAAAATTATATCCAGACATGATTATATTTGAAGTACCATATGCAAAAAAAACAAAAGAATGGTTAATTGGTAAGACTGACTCAACAGGAAACGTCCGTCAATTAAACTTCCCATCTGGATCAGATAAGAAGAAACTGTGTCCGGAGTTTCAAGAGTGTCCCAAAATAAAATAAATAAATAAGATGAAGCAACCCAAATTGTTTTTATTTTCGCATACTTAAGTATTGCAAAATAAAAATACTGGATAATATAAATACCGTTTATTAAGATGACAGTATGAAGAAAATAAAATCCCATTAAATGTATCAGATCTTAGTGCAAATTTAGTAAAAAACTAAGTAAATTGTCAATATAATATAAAAATTTCTATCAAAATCAAGGACAAGTGCAAGTAAAAGTAAACACGAAGCAATTAGCTTAGTGACAGACTGGCGAGCGGTAATGCCGTTCAAAGAAAAGTTTCGTTTTCGTTTCTTGAAACGCGTCTATTTTATGTCTTTTTATACAAAAATATATATATATATATTAATCGATGTTTTTAAATATTATAAATTTTATTTTTATAGCATTTTAGGAATAATTTACTCATATATTTTTAATTAGTTTAAATTTTTTATTGTGCTTTCTTTAAATGTTTGCAGCAGTAATGCCGCATCTCAACTCCCGATTTGAAGAACATCAAAACTAAAAATCTTGTGACCAGTGAATAGCTGAAAATTGGCATTATAGTGGGCTGGGTTTAATTTAAATATTTATATTGTATAAAAATTATTTTTAATTAAATATGTATCCATTAATAAATCGAATATTTTTCTTAAGTGTGTGTAGTTTCTTTTTTGCTTTTGATCAAGTTTTGTCGGATGAAGTGCCTGCTATAATGTGGAATATTAAAGGGTAAATATAAGTGCAATTTTTTATTACTTTTCCTTTTATAATGATTTATTTTAATCTTAATAACGATAAGAAATTCTTATATCGATAGATGTTCTAATGAGGCCATTTTTTTTGTAATGTTACCAGAAATTTCTCCTAAAATAGGATTTCATCCCCCTGGAGTTATCAGGTTAATAATTCATTTATAGTAGTTTTTCAGAAGACTTTTTTTTTTTTTTTTTGTAACTTATTTTTGTTTACACCATTGATTTTCATTTTTGTGTGTTCTATGTTGTATGGTATTTAATTAATTTTCTTTGATATACAAAAAGGAAGGAAAAAAAAAAAATGTTCATTTGCCATATACTCTCAAAATATTTGAAGTCACAAATTGTTGCTTAATTATTTTTTTTTTTTAACCAACATGTTCACCATTGATTTTTATTTTTGTGTGTTCTATGTTGTATAAGCATTAATGGTGTTTAATTAACTTTCTTTGCAATGCAAAAGAAAAAAAAAATTTTCATTTGCTATATATTCTCAAAATATTTAAAATCACAAATTGTTGTAATTATTTTTTTAATCAACAGGATTTTTAACATCTAAACATATTTCTAGTATTTTTCAATAAATTTTTAAATATTTAATTAGAAAGTACATGCAAATTAATCAATTGAATGTTTTTATTAAGCTTGTATAGTTTCTTTTTGCTTTTGATTGAATTTTGTCAGATGAAGTACTTGCTATGATGTGGAATATAAATGAATAAATATAATTGTAAGTTGAGTTTGTGTAGTTATTGTGATGCAAATTCAATAATGATAAAAAATAAATCTCAATAAGTGCAAATTATTCATTATAAATTAATACTACAGAATTCTTGTAATATTAAAACATTTAAAAATTATGCATATATATATTACTAAGAGCATGATTGGAAAGAATAAACTTTGGTTAGATTTTAAGACCAAGAGATTCAATATTTCTTCCCCTGCCATACCATCGCTTGTGTTTCTGACTGAAATGCATTCTTTTCATGGCAATTTTGTTGATTTTCATTAAAACTGCTCTTGCATATATGATTTGAATGATACAATACTTAGACTTTTTGTATTAGATAAAACTCCAGAACTTATATTTAAAAAAAAATTTAATGTATAAATAGTTATTGTTTATATACTAAGAATTCATGAAAATAATTGCTGTTTTTCCCAGAGATGCACTACATATAACACCAGCATCTGCTCTAGGTAAAGATGATAAAATATATGAAGTTTCTCTTAAGGAGATCTTGAATTCTGATAATAGAATTCTTGTGTTTGCATTAAATAAAATGAGTATGCTGATGCTTGTTTAATTTCTGCTTCTTACATTTTAATTGTCATTATTTCTAATTCTTATATTTTAATTGCTAAAATGGTAAATCGCATGCTAAGAATTTATAGTATCTAGATGCATATATATTTGTAATTGTAGTTTATTACTGCAGTAATTATTAGCAGTATATTATATAAATATAATTTAAAAATTATTTTCAAGTTATTTTTTGTATTTATTTTATAATTGTAAATATATTTGAGTAGTTCATATCTTGATATCTCTGTATTATTATCTTAAATGACATGAAAAATAAATTCAAACTAAGTTTTTACAGGAAAGATTAAAACAAATATTTAATATTATGACATTAAAAGTTTTCAAAAACTGTAATTTTAAACTTAAGTTCAGCAAATAATTCAATAGTTCTTTATATACAATAAGTTCTTATAAAAATTCTGTGATTTGAAAGTGATTTAGTTATGATTGTTTGATCTCAATTTTACTAAGTAAATATTTAGGACATACACAAAAAATTAAAAAATTAATATGTGATTTTTAATGTAAAAATGCGTGCGTGCTGAATTTTTGTGTAGTAGTGTTCTTGTAACACTATTTTACAAAGCTGCACCTATTGCATAACACTTATTCATTTTCAAAAAAATTATTGTAATTTTTTTTTTACTATTGATGATTCCTACTGTTTTTAGTTTTTTTTATATCATAATTCAATAGTTTCCGTAATAGGGAAGGCCGAAAACTTTGTTCCAAATTCACAATGATCAATATTCAATCATGAAACAAAGAAAAAAGTATGCATCTTTTTTTTTTTTTATTTATAAGAAATTGCAGAATTTATATATGTAAAAGAACCAGTTTTTGTAGTTTAGAAACAAACAAGCAAAAAACCTGCCTTATTTTATTACTGTAATTTTCTGGCTTGCTTACAAGAATAATTGAAAAGCAAAAATCTATTGATATATATATTTTTATTCATCATACATATGTTCTATTTTATTTAAAAATTTTGATATTTTATGAGAAATTTTCAATTTTGGAGGTGCTTTTTATTATGATTTGTCTGATTCATTGTGGAAATTATGTAATTATTGATGAGAGATAGAAATTATGGATTATCATATTTTTTTGTGTTTCTTCCTAACTGTGTATTAAGATTGTTATATTTTTTATAATACTCTGACCTCTGATACTTCAACCTTGCTGAAACTTGGCACTGCTTCATTTAATTAGATATTCCATTTATTAGTAAAAATAATTTTAATCTTTTTTATATTGGCAGAAAATAAATTTTAGGTACTTACTTATTAACGGTACCTTGGCGACAGACTTGGCGGTTTTAAGTGTCGCCAATCTTTATTATTTGGAATAAAAATATTTTGAAAGGGTTTTGATTTTAAATGAAGTGTTTCATATATATTTTTATTATTTGGAACAAAAATTTTAAGTGTAGATTGGCGCCAAATCTGTAGCTGCGGTTGGTGTGTGTTCTCTTTATTGGCGCAACTGTCGCCAAGGTACCGTTAATACGTAAGTACCAAATTTTAATAGGATAAACATATTATAAAAATTCAATATGTGTTCCATTTATGTATTATATTAGCAAAAGTTATAATAATTTTCGAAAATAATTGTTAATTTTGTTTTTTGTTTATCATGTTTTTTTTTTTTTATATATACTTTTGTATATTGCATATAGATGAGTTTAGAAGATTTTTCATCAAATGAAAAACCTGTGTCATCAAATGATACATTACAAAATCTTGAGGTATGTATATTTATCACAATTTCAATGTAGTTCCTTTTTACAAATGTTATAAATTATTGTATGGATTTAAAAGGAAACCTTAAAATGTTTTGTAAAAAACTTGCTTATATAAATAGAAATTTACAAATTTTGTTTTTTTTTTGTTTTTTTTTTCCCAATCTGCCTCTGCAGTATTTACCATTTACCTGTTGTTGTTAGTGTACTTCTACCACAGTTTATTTCGGTTTTGGAATCAATTTTTCAATTTTCTCATTTTTCTATTTTGATGTTGTATTTTTATAGGATTAACTGTGAACATAAAAATTCTTGTTTATTGTGAATGCTATTATAACTTATAAAAATTGTGTTTCTAAAAGGTCCCTTGTTCACACCTGTTTTTATTTTTTTCTTAAGTGCTTGCATTTTTGTATTTTTTTGGTTTTTACCTTTATATACATGTATATGTATAGAACAAAAACCATAATAACATTTAAAGAGATACTACAAAAATCAATAGTGTTATCAGAAGCACCATCAGTTTTTGTAAAAACAAAGCTATAAAATAGTATTCACTATATAAAAACTGTCATGTCTTTCCTGTTATAAAAAAAAATTGGGAAAAATTATATGAAATGTTTATTTGCTACAGTGATGAAACATTATGAAAAATATACATTCATCAATAGGTAATTTAAAAACATTGTAGATATTGATAAAAAAAATAAGAATAATAATAAGAGAAATATAAAAAAAAAGAATGAATCAATAAAGAATGTTATGTAAATAGCATTTTGAAAAATAAATATCCTCAGGGCCCTATTCTTATAATTCAAGTTATTTCTGCTTATTATATATCTGGGGGTCAAGTTAAAAACATATCAGTAATATATATATATATATATATATTGTCTCTAGAAGAATATTTATAATATATATGTTTTGAAATTTTTATGCATACATAAAATATATTTATTCAAAACTTATAGAAAATATTATAAGAATAAAAACCAAAAAAATAATGGATGTTTCAGAAACACAGTCAGTATGCATAACAAAGCCATAAAGATTTCATTTGTCATACATAAATAATGCCTATATTTGCATACATATTTATTTTGAATTTTTTTAGAAAATATAAAAGAATAAACATGCTTTTTGTCCATATTTGAAACACACGTGTAAAAATGTAAAATTTCATTTTTTAATTTTAAGTAACTAGTTTTAAAACTTTTCTATTGTAATTTTTAAAATTTTATAATAAAAATAAATTTATAGTAGAATTATTTAATGTTTAAAAATATGCATATGCAATATTATTAAGTTATGGTATGAATAACTTTAAAAATAGAATATTTGTTGTTAATATTATATATGATTTCTTTTAGTCCTTCTTGGAGCGTGAACCATATATGTTTCTGTCTTCGATAAATAACCCTTTAGATCAAATCCATAAAGCTCATTGTGGTGTTCAAGAAATTGTTGTTGAACGAAATATAGATGAAAATGTGTTGCGCTCTATATCGTTAGCTTTTGATAAATCATGCATTGTTGTTCTTCATATTCCTGATGCTGGTATTATAGGATCAAAAGGTAAATTTAATAAATATATGAAAAGAAATACTCATATTATTACATATATTAAGAGAAATACTTATTATTTTCATATATGTATGTTTTTTATACAGTTTTATCTATTTTTCTAAACTTAATAGAATTGTATTATAATAATGCTTAGAAAAATTGTCTGATATATTAAATATTAGTCATCTGAATAGAATAGAAGTATTAAAAATAACAAGTACTAAATCTGTCATTTCATATCTTTGTCATGAATTTAATTACATATTTATCAAATAATGTGTTGCTATTTTTTGCAATTAATTATTATATTGCATTTAAAATTCATTCGAAATAATTTAATTTTTACTATCATTTCTAATCATAAATGAAAATCTTTTGAATTATCTTTTTCAGTAATATATTAATTTCAAAATATTTTAATTATTTTAGGAAATATTAATTTTTCCTTTAATAGTTAGGCTTCGTATATATTAAAGAAGAAATAGAAAAGTTGGATATTAATATGAGAAAAGGATAAATAATCTTTTTCATACAATACTATAACTAAAGAATGTTCTTGATGATTTTCAGTTCTAAAAGTGGAAAATGTATTATTATTCATCAAAAAATAAAATAATTTTAGCATCTCCTTTGATATAATTTCGTATGCATTTAATTTTTATAATTTTTAGAAATTGAATTAATATGATTGTTCCAGCCTGTTAAATATTTCTCTTTTCTTAACCATCATCTCTAAGATGTACAGTTGTCAATTATGTGTTCTTTATATTATAACATTTTAATTGTTTAAAATTTAACTGAAAAATTTGTGTTTTTCAAAATCTTAAATGAATTTATAATAAATATTAGAAATATAATTTATTTTAAAAAATAAAATGCATAGTTCAATGAGGGATTGTGTAAACATCAATTTAACAGATAAATCAATAACTTATTAAGGGTCAGAGATATGCTGTACAAAGCTGCCTTGAAAAAAAAAAAAAAGTATAATACTCAATGTAGAATTTTTCATTTGGTTCTTCTTTTAATATTATGTAATCCAAAATTTTAATTATTAAATTTTTTTTTTTTTTTATTGCAATTAAAACCTCTCTTAAATGACATTTTTATCCATATGACGGCACTCTTTTTAAAATCTATCTGACTTGGCTGCTTGCCAATTTTCTACATTATAAGTACAATTTATTATATTGAAATTGAGTTGTGAAAAAAGTATATTTTACTTTTACTATCCACTTCAAAGAATTTTTTTTTTAATTTTCTTAATAAACTAAAATATTTTTTAGTCAAGTTGAACAACTATAGTATAATTTTAATAATTATCATGCAAAATGATTTTTTTTCCCTTCCAGAAATGACATTTAAACCATCTTTGGATAAGACATCAAAAAATGTTGTTGGTATTTTCACTGCTGTAAAATCATCCTGGGTAAAGTATTACTTTTGTTGTAATATAAAAATTGTTTATTATTTTTCATAGAAATTTAAATGCAAGAGAAAAATAGCCTTTTTTTTTTTTTTTTTGAAATTTTTAATATTTCTTCATGCAAACCAGATAGGGATTAAAAAATAAATATGTATTAAATTTTACAATTTTGTTAAAATTAAAGTAAGCATAAAAAGTGAAACAATTATCTTTTAAAAAGCTAATATGTTGATAAATATGATAAACGGATTAAATTATGAGCAAATTATCAATAATTTATTTTCTTTCTATGCATTATCATTTCTTTTTCTTTCCCTTTCATGAATCATACTTTTGATTAAATTGCTTAAAAATATATTTACAAAATAAGCTATGTTTTCAGAGGTTTTTGAATTTTACAGGTCTTATTTTAGAGAAAAAAATCGCTTTATGTAATTTATATTAAAAAATATATATTAAATGCTTTTATCTTTTGCTTTTACTAATTTTATAGGTGAAATGGAAAATAATTTTTGCATGTATCTTTATAATATTTGTGAATAATAAAAAACATTTTTTTTTAAATATATTTTGCATTTTTATAAATGAAAAATATGTGTTTTATAAATAACAGTGCAGTTTAATCCTATTTTATTGTTAAATTTTAAACATAGTCTTATTGTGTGTTGCTAATTCATTTATTTAATAATTATAGGGAAAGTGAATGATGATCATCACAAATTTAGAAATTTGTTGGCTTATGAAGAAGAAGATCCTAACTTCCTAAATATTACTGGTTGTCTCTTAATGTATGCCGAAAATATTACACTTTTCTCGGCTGAAAAAAATGTGACTGCTCTTCTTCCATTTCCTGTTGATACTACTGGCTCTGAATGTGGTAATGTAACTACCTTGTAAGTAATTTATTTTCTTGGTATCTTGTATTATTATAATGCAAACTAATATTAAATCAAAATCATTTGTGCCTGCTGCCACAATGTATCCCAGAAAAATTAATCCGTAATTTATTTTTTATTCGTGATTTTTGCAACTGTTAGAGCTATATTAAAATAATAAAGAACTTTTTCTTCCATTTTAGTTAGAATTTTTTAATTATTTGTAGAAATTAAGTATAAATTAATCTTAATAAACATAAATTGATCACAATTATCGTTAAAATTCATTTTTTATGGATGCAGAAGGCATCTTTTTGAAAGTGTGTAAATTATATATTAAACAAATGTTTTACTTACAATGCAGTAGTTAATTCTTTTTAATAAAAAAATTGTCCATGATATTGAATTTATAGTTAAAAATTACAAATATTAAAAGTTCAAACCTGTTTTTTTCTTTTTTCCATGTTTATGTAGATATGTTATTAATTTTTACAGATTACAGCTGAATTTTAAAAATGTCCCAGAATTTACTGACGTTACTATCAAGTAAGGAGTCTTATTTTATTCAATTTAAAAAGCATTGTTTTTTGTTAAGTGAAAATTTGTATTGTTCATTTATATGAAAAAGTACATTTGCAATATTTCAAAATTTCATTAACTATTTGGTATGAAAATTTTTGCTGCTAAAAATTTTTTAATAATTTTGTAAAATTTATTTTTAATTTATTTATGAAGTAAATCTAATCTAAACAAGTAATTTCTGCTAATAAACAAATTTATAAAAATTATTAGCAAAAAATTAATGCTATTAAAAATAAGATAATAAGCCTTTAAACTTATTTAATTAGTTATATATTAGAACAAAATGTGCCTTATTACAAAAAGCATTTAAATTTGTTATTAAAAAAAAAAGGCTATTTTCTTAACTATTTTTTCTAATATCTCTCTATATATAGTGGTATTTTGAAATAAATTTGTTCTATGACCAATTTCATGCTCCTCATAGAAATGAATTAAAATGCATTTAATTTTTTTCTAATCCTCAAAAAAAAACCCCACTTAATTTTTTTAATAGTGATTAGATGTTGTATTGAAACAAAACAAAAACAAATGTATATATACATGTAAAAGAGAATCTTAAAAAAGGAAACAGCTTTTGGTGGGGTCGATAAACAGTGGGGGTCGCTTACAGCCAATAGCACATTGGTATTAATTTTTCTGTCATCTCACTTTTTGTATAACTGAATTTCAGGGGTGGAAAATCTCCCCAAAATTCATAACCTTTAATGTAAAAATATGCTACTGTAAAACCACAGTGAGAGAAAGAAAGTTGCTATAAAAATTTAATTTGCCCTGCTATGAAATCACTGAGAGCTGCTATAAAAATATTTCCCTGCTACAAAATTGCCCATATGCTGCCACAAAAAATCATGCCCCCCCCTCCCCCCACCTCAGGCATTTTCTTCAGTTATCCCCCCCTCAGGAATTTTCTGCTTTTGTCACTCTTATCTGCAAAATTTTTCAATAGAAATTTGCCCATAGAGCTGTGTTTCTAATTGCTAAGCAAAACATCAACTGGAACTGGCTCACATAATAGAGGTTTTGTTATTTATTAAATGTTTATTTTGTATATGTGGAGAGGATTAAAAATAATCAAAGTTTAAAATTTGACAGAATCCTGATTCTCTTTTTCCGGGCATTGAATGATAGTCAGGTTCAAGATATATGTGGTACAAGAGTTTTTGACTATCTTTTATTATACACAAAAGATTCAAAAATTTGAGTGGTTTAGTGATTGTTATGTATCCAGAGCAAACTTGTGTTTCAACTACTGGATTGAAGGCAAAAATCTGCCTGGTACAATATCGTATTTTAAAAAACTCAGATATTGTGACACTTTGTTGTACCTTAATCAATTTAATAATAAACTGATACATTCAATGCTGTTGTTCATGCTGTTAACTTTTTTTTTTTACATAATTTTTTTAAACCTTTATTTATCTGTCATATTCTTTATCAATTTTATCTTAAATTTAGGTTCAACTTTACTAATGTTCAGGGATCATGGACAACACTAGCTTATGTAGAAGCTTCTGATATAAATAATGAACTTAATCCTGCTGGCCTAGAAGCACCTATAGAATTCTCTTATAGTTGTGGGAAATATGAAATGGGCAATAAAAATATTTCTTTGCCAAAAATACTTTTGTCATTTGATAGATTTCAGGTAAAACTTTTTATTTTATTTAATTAACATATTAATGTATCTGTGTTTTTAAACATTCTATATAAAAGTACAGAACCGTTTTTAAAAATTATGCAATCATATATTTTTTTAAAATAAACATTGCATGTGTTACTTGAAAAATTGATGAAAAAAATATCCATATAAATATTTTCTTGTTATTAATCTTGTTATTTCTTGTTAATTTTCTTTCTTGTTTTGTAACATTACTATCAAATTTTTTAACTCTTTTGTAAGTCTCTTAATACAATTAATATTTTTAAATTTAAATAATGATTATTATATTTATTTTTTTTCCTATTAAATGTTAATTATTATGCCTTAATTTTAGCTCTTATTAATTTCTTAATAACTGATATATTTTTTAATGTTTGTAATTGATTTGTTGCATGAATATTTTAAGAATCTGTGAAATTCATTTAGAATTATTATGGCAAGTTTTTCTTTTATGAAATGTATCATGGTGGTTTTCGTTTAATTTTTTGCCTTAAAGAAAATTTGTATAATATGTGTGATTTAAAAATTAACAAGAAAAATAAAACATTCTCTTTCCTAGGTTCAACCATTTAAGGTCAACAACAAATTCAGCGACAGTTTTGATTGTGTTCCCTTCTTCACTGTACCCATTTGGATGGGAATATTTGTAGCATTATTAGCAATAGCTATTGTTAATGTAGGTGTGTATGCTCTGTTTTCTATTCATACAATTGATCGATTTGATGACCCTAAAGGAAAAACCATATCTGTTGCTGCTGGTGTTGATTAATTTATTTTTATACTCAATTAAATGCATTAGTCAAGAAAATGTTTAAAATTTTGTATTTGTTTAAACTAGTCCATTGAAAATTTTTGAGAGAGATCTTAATGTATTTGATTTCCATTATTTATGTTTTAATAAAATTGTAAATAGAATTTATTTAATATCTGAGAATATCAGTTTTTCAAAGTTTATTATTTCTATAATTTTAATTCATTTGTTTTAATGCATGATACACATACAATATTTAAATTATATACATTTTATTAAAAAAAAATTTCATTCAATAGTGTGTCCATTAAGTAAAATGAAATTTAGTTTTTTGTATGGTTTTTTTATGTCAAAGTTATTCTTATTAAAAATAATTTAAGTTAAATTATATAGCAACTAATTGCACTATGTTCATGTTTCCCAAGTTGATCTTCTGGAGTAATTTGTTTGCATTGTGAATACCAGATTATCATTGAACTTATACATTACTGTTAATTTTTGTGCAAATATATAAGTTCATATTTTGTTTATTCAAAACATTCCTATTTTTTCAGAGGAATGTTAAAAATTTTGCAGCTTATTATTATCTCATGAATTGGTTTTGTGTCTAATGTGATAATTGTAAAATTTTGTCATAAAATCAATGTTTTATATAAATCATTGTGGTAGTGGTGCTGATTTGTTATTTATTTTTAATGTTAATTTCTTAATTTTGCTCAAACATATTTTTTTCCCCTTTATGAACATTCCAAAGGTACATTAGAGATGCATTTTGAAACTGTTGAGTTCCTGGTTTATCAAAATAAGATTTTCTCATGCATGTCAGTAAAGTAATTAGATTAAAAATTGAAAATTAATATAATGTTCAGAATGTAAATTTTCATTGTTATTATAGTTAACTAGGTGAAAACAAAACTAAATGTTTACCTTATTTTTAACAAAATAATGTTGTGATTTTTGGAATATTTTTGTTTATGAAGCAGTATTGGTATTACATATTTGTGTAGATAGATAGGTCTATAAGTGTAAATAATGTGTGGCTAAATTATAATCCAGAACAATAAGGAATATGTATTAAATATATTGTTCCTAATAAAATTATTTAAAAACCTTGCTGTTTTTTTCTTCTTCTGTCTATAAGTTAATACCATTTCTTACAATTTTTCCTGAATACTTTATGTTAATTAATACTGTAAACATCTGGTAAAATTGGCATTTAGATAGCTTCTTTCTGTGCTTTAGGATAATTGCCAAATTAAGATTATATCATCTAAATGCTGATTAAAATCAGAAAATATTGGGCCAGCAGTTTAATGTACAAATAAATTTCCTCAAAAAATGCATTGGCATTCATAAAAAAAAAAAATATTTCATATTAAAGATTAATCCTACTTTTAAACCAGTAATGCTGAAATGTAATAACTTATTAGTGTATAAATATGAATGTTACTTATAGCATTGTTTTTTTTATTATAATATATCACATATATAATTGTCATTTATGTTAAAATGAATTATTTTATAATTTTCGATTACATAGTTTATAACGGACATTTTATATTACCAAAGTCAAGTTGCCAGAAGTATTCTTTTATTAATAGATATTTACTTTCAATACATTTGGTGCCTGTAAATTAAAGAATCACAAGCAAAATACAAATATTTCTAAAAGAATAGTATCATTGTTAGAGAAAATATGGTGGCGTTTGTTGATGAGTCCTTTCTCTCTTCTATTTAGATGTATGTAAATCTGCCAGAGCCACTTGTTTGCTAATTTTCATATAAATGAAATTTGGGAGATGATTTTTAATTTTCAGAATTGTATATCTTGATATCTAATCTGTAAATCTCCGTATTTGATCGATGCCGATCCAATACATTGCTTGTGTGTGTGTGACATATTTATATTTAACATAACATTTCATCAAAGTCAGGTGCAGTGCCGCAGGACAATATTATGTGACAGAAGACCTTGAGAGAGTACACTGTGCCCAAGTGGCTTTGTTTACTTCTTACTTAAACATGGCATACATACATGAAAGCAGTAGACATTTCTTTCTCAGTGAATATTCAAACATACACAGATAAACACAATTTGCATTTTATTAATTCGTTATCTATTTAATAATTTATAAATATCTATAATTTTATTTACAAGTTTATTCAACCTGTCATACAAGTCAGAAGTGTAAAAAATTAAAAATTTAGTGGAATTTATTTGCTTGTGCAATTAAATTTCAGTTTTAATAATCACTATTATTTATTCACAATGTTCTTGCGTTGTTCATGTAACTCTTTATTTTATTTTAGATTTCATTTAGGAATGGGGAAAAAAAAAAAAAACATAAAAGAGAAAATGCCATTTCACAGATCAGTAGAAAAAAGCAATTTTCATTCCTCATATCAAAGATACTGTTGCTTTCTGCAATATTTGCAGTGGAGAGCAGGGCAGACATTACAAAACACTTCTCCACCAACACTAATTAGTCTTAAATGTGCAAAAAATGACAGTAGAACGATAAACCAAACCTTAAACCTCTCTACCAACAAGTATAAACAATAATTAACGGGTGGACTGAAAGTTCATAGGCTGACACGTAGATGGCGCTACTAGTATTAAATCAATATGTTTTTAGTTAGCCCTAACCTTCAAAAAAGACACGTGTATAAATTTGACAGCTGTTACGGTATTAGTATGTGGGTTATATCATTTTTAGTGTTCATCCCGTGCAGTCCACTCGGCTGACTGTCGATTGGATTCCGGTGTGAAAATGATGGAGCCATGTTTCATCCATTGTCACATATCGACGCAAAAATTCGGGTTTGTTACGATTGAACAGCTCAAACACTGCTTAGAATCATCAATTCGTTGTTGTTTTGGGTCGATTGTGAGCTCGCGCGGCACCCACTTTGAACAGAGCTTTCGCATATCCAAATATTTATTCACGATATGGCCAACACGTTCCTTTAATGTCTTTAGGGTCTCAGCTATCTCAAACAACTTCACTTTACGGTTATCAGAAATTATTTTGTGGACTTTTTGATGTTTTCGTCGGTAACAGCCTCTTTCGGGCGTCCACTGCGTGCATCGTCCTCGGTGCTCATTTCGCCTCGTTTAAATTTAGCAAACCACTTCTGTACGGTTGATTTTCCTGGTGCAAGTCCGAATAATGTTTATCAAGCCAAGCCTTGACTTCAATAGTGTTTTTTTTTCGCCAAAAAGCAATGCTTATTAACACACGAAATTCCTTTTTATCCATTTTTTCAAACTAACAAAAGTTGCTTCACTAAAAATGTTAAAACTCGCATACTAATAGTGCAACAGCTGTCACATTTATACACGTGTCTTTTGAAGGTTAGGGCTAACAAAAAATCATATGGATTTAATACTAGTAGCGCCATCTATGCGTCAGCCTACGAACATGTCAGCCCAACTGTTAGCTTTCAGTTATAAAATATCATTTTTTTTAAATTTCAAATTATTTTGAAGATATGTGACAGTTAGCTGCATAGAAGGGAATATTAGCATACCATAATTCACATTCAAAGTTTTCGTTGTTTGGACTGTATATAGTGGCATAACAATACGATGACAAGACGGGAAATTGCTAAGGGCCCTAACACGAGCAGGAGGCTTTGATTACAGGAAAGGCATGACATTTATTATTACAAAATAAAGTAAAATTTGTATTTAATAAATTTAAGTTACTAAAAAGTGATAAGTTTTTAAAAAAAATGTACAGCAAGATTTTGAACGTATTCATTTGTATGAAAAATATATCGCATCTGGTAGTAATAGTAATAGATACAGTTACACTGGCAATCCCGATGCTGGGGACTTCCTCGATTTTGGTGCTTGAATAAGTATTCACAAAATAAAAAGTGGGAATTCCCGCTGCCACCCATGTGCCACTGGGACATTTTTTAAATTCACTTGTTAGGGAATTACCCTGATTCTAGAAAATGTATTTGATAGTGGAAATAGAACTTAGCACTTATTTTTGACAACTTCTTATTTTTTTCTGATTGTGGAAATTAGATAATAACTTGTCTAGCAATAGAAAATATCTTAGTAAAAGGGAAAAACAAAAAAGAAAGATGGAGTTTGAAGAAGAAAAATAAAAAAAAAAAAGTGGGCCAAATATAAGTCAATACTTTAAGAATGGGGAAGACACAAACGAACAGTGCGGAGGAATCGCAGAAATTAGCTGAACCGAAAGTGATAGTATTGCAGTTCCCAACAACACTGATCCAGAGCTACCACGGATCTTTACTAGCGATACACATAATCGAAACCAGAGTGTAATGACTAAAATTGACTTGGGAAAAAAATTACATTACCGGCAAAGGCCATTTTAAATTAAAATGATGTGAAACTGTTTGTGATCGAAAATAGACATTGCACACCTAAAAAGCACCTTTGTGTAGTACTTTATTAAAGAAACAAGTAATATATAAAAAAAAATTTTTTTTTAACAAATTCCTACTTTTTTTCACTATATTGTAGAAAGTCCTTTATAAATAATTTTCATTCATTTTTTTAAGTTTATCTGGCGCCATCTATTGGTAGATATATGCAACTTAAGTCTAAAAAAATATAATTAATTAAATTTAATTAATATTTGAAAAAAACTGTATTAAGATCAAGTGTCATCCACTACAAGTTCCAAAAAAATGTATTTGAACTTGAGTGGATGAATAAAAAAATTTTATGAACGATTGAAAATTTGAACAAGATATATATAGGGAGAGTGTGAGCTAATAGAAGGAATTGAAAAAAACATAATACTTTGCATTGAGGCCCTAATTCACAAAATTTACCAAGGACCTAAGATAATATAGTTGCACCACTGACTGTAAAACCAAATTAATGAAAAAGTTTCACTATGTTAAATTTTCGTGCGGTAAGTCAAAAATGCAAGACTATTATTAAATGAATTATTCAGTATATTAAAATTATTGTGACGCAATACTTACTTACAAACTGCAATAATTGTAACGGTTTTACCTGATGCATCAGATCAGAATTAAACTAAATTGTATCCAATGCTAGTAAGATATTTTAATGTTATCAAAATATTCAAATACAAATTTTAATTTAGAATTCATTAAAGGCGAAACTGCTGAAATTTTGTCAAACTATTTATGAAGAATAATAAATGAAAATAATTTTAAATCCAAAGTTGTTGGACTAATATCTTAAAATACAAACACAAATGTTTGTAATGAAGACAAAAAGGGATGGATAATGTAAACTCATGTTTGTGAAAATTGCAACACCATGAAAGAATCGTCATATATGAATGAAATTTAATACAGTTGAGTGGTAGTGGTACAAATAAATGATTAAATGTTCAAAGCAACCAAATAATAACAAGAGACCGGAATCAGTATTTTGTGTAGCCACCACGCGCCGCAATAAGTGCTGATACACGACGTGGCATGGAGTCAAACAAATTTTGAATGTCTGCCTGAGGAAGAGCATTCCATATTGTTTGTATGCGGACCCAAAGTTCGTCTGCAGAAGCAACAGGACGAGCATCACGAGCGAGACGCCGACCAACGAAATCCCACACATGTTCAATCGGCGACATATCCGGGGAATACGCTGACCAAGGAAGAAGCTGTACCTGCCGCTTTGCAAAGAAGGATTGAACAGTCCTAGCGATATGAGGGCGGACATTGTCCTGTTGAAATACAGCGCCTGGCAAGCTTTGAAGAAAGGGAACAGCTTGGGGCTGTAGAACTTCACTGATGTACCGGTTGCTGTTCAGATTGCCCACAATTCTTAGCAATTGAGATCGTCCATGATATGCTATGGCACCCCAGACCATAACTCCGGGTGTTCGTCCACTGTGGCGTTCGATAATGCACTCCGGAAGGTGGCGTTCACCGGCATAGCGTCTGACACGAATGTGGCCATCATGTTACCACAAATTAAAGCGGAATTCGGCAGAAAACACGACATGCTGCCAATCAGCACGCCAGTCTCTATGCTGAGCGGCCCATTGTAGCCGCAGGCGGCGATGGTTTAGCGTGAGAGGGATCCTGTATAAAGGAGTCCTTGCGCGCAGCCCACGCTCCAGCAGATGTCTACGAATTGATGAAGCACACAATGAAACACCTGTAGCTATTGACCACTGTGCTGCCAATTGTCTAGAGGAAGCTGTACGGTCCGTGAGCGCCATGCGGACCAGGTGTCTATCATCGCGAGCTGACGTCACATTTTGGGGTCCACTCCGGATTTCCGAGTTGTCCGACACTCGTCCGTCCACTGCTTCAAAGACGCATCACTGTGCTGCTGTTACGCTGCACACGAGCGGCTACTGCACGATAAGACAATCCAGCTTCACGAAGGCCGATGATTCTCCCCCGTTCAAACTCTGTAAGTTGTTCAAATCTCGCTCTCTTTCGTCGAAGAGGCATAAGTAACGATTGAGCTAACGTTTACCACTAGCAGATAACCACCGATAACCATACACGCCTCGCTACAGCTGTCTATTTATTCGGATCCATCCGCCGTTCAGAGGGCGCTGCTCAGCATATGCAAGCGCTACGGATTTGAAATTCTAATCATTTGCATATCATGCGCTAATTTGCATTTCCTGAAAATTTCAGCTCACTCGCGTAAGTCCTTCATGGTGTTGCAATTTTCACAAACATGAGTTTATATGTAAAATTACAAAATTTACTCCAAAAGAAAATGTTAAGTATAGGTTGTAATACAACTGTAATTTTTTTGAATTTTAGTCATTTTACCGTTAATGTGGCTCCTTTAAAATAATTTTGTGAAAAATTAGAAGCGAATTTTGAATATAAAACGCTTTTAAATTGTTCTAAGATGACTTGCTCTAACACTTGCTGTAGTGTGTTTTACAATTATTTGAGCTTCTCCGTTCGTATTTTTTCAATTCCTTCTATTAGCTCACACTCTCCCTATATATATATCTTGTTCAAATTTTCTATCGTTAATAAAATACTTTGTATTCATCCACTCAAGTTCAAATACATTTTTTGAACACACATTTTTATGTTAATGCAGTTTTTCAAATATTAATTCAGTAATTAATTTTTAATTATTTTTAGATTTAAGTTGCATATATCTACCAATAGATGGCGCCAGATAAACTTAAAAAATGAATGAAAATTATTATAAAAAGGACTTTCTATATTATAGTGAAAAAAAGTAGGAATTGACTTAAAGAAATTTTTTTTTTATATTACTTGTTTAAGTTTAGACAAATTACCTAAAAGCCTGGAATCATTTTTAATAATGAAATATCTGAGATATTAAAGTAATAATCAAGCATCTATTTTTCACTAAAAGATTGTAGGTGAACACATTTCAACTACAGAAATTAGTCTTATTTTTGAAAGACTTTATGTTTCAACATTAATTCCGATTTGTAGAAAATTTCTTCCTTTAATTATACAAAACAAATTGTTACATGAATCAAATCTGGCTATAACGAAAAAGTTTATCAAATAAGTTTAGAATTTTTAACAAACTTGTTTTCAATACATCGAAAGTGAATTGAAACAAACATCACAGTAAATGACAATTTTCAATGGTGTTTTTCGACTCATCGCATGAATATTGGACAGATATTGAATCTTGTGTTGGGTCTTTATATGAAGTAATACCAGCCATTAAAATAGACGACATTTGTCCCTTTGAAGAAACTAGAAGACTGAATATATCCTTAATTTTTGAAAAATAAACACATTGAAATTGAGATAAAAGATGAATGATAATATTCAGCCATTTCAAAAATGAGCAGATTTCATGTGAAAACTTGCTTATTCTTTTCATTTTACGTTGTTGTTGTGGCTTATCTTGAGAGTCTGGCAGCGCGGGATGGATACCCCATGAGTAGTCTACTAATGGATGGAGGGAAAAGGGCAGCTTCTGTCGTGATACACCGTAGGTAGAAGTCTTACTTGGCTCCGAGTCGCTGAAGAAGGAGGGCAGTGCCTTCCGGGTGCACTTTTAGGGGCATTTGCGTATCGTATGAGATCACTGGCAGTCCTACTAACGAGGCAATATGCTGAATGTCACAAACGCCATCGAGTCTCCTCGTTGTTTGAAACAGTGTCTACAACAAAAGCCGCCGGCCCTAATGCTCACCAGCGGCGCACGTTGCCACGAGTAGGGAATTTTATGCTGTACTGCCTTGGTACTAATGAAAGAGTTGAAAAGGGTATTTTCAATTGCTAATCATTTCTGGACAAGTGAGAAATCGAGATTATATATTGATTCGACTCTAGCTACAGCACCAGCGGTAAATTCAATATGGAGGATATTTCTTGTTCAGATATTTCCAATATATTGTTAGAAGTTGATACATAAGCAAAAAATGTATATATATTCGTACAGTGGAAAAGCACTCATTTAAATAATTATTAATAGACAAGCATAATTACAATACAAAATGGCACAAATATTTTTGTCCAGCATTTATCATATATTCGTATCCCACTTGGTAGATAGCAACGTATAGATCAAGTCTAAGAACCCTTGTGGTCTCATGAAAGGAAGGGAAACTTCTGTTGTGAGGAAGCACCCGTAAGTAGAAGTCTGTCTTGTCTCGGTGACTCTGATTTTTTACGGGGTTAAAGGAAGGGGACAGCTTTTGTTGTGATGGAACACCTGTAGATAGAAGTTTGACTTAGCTCCGTGATGCTCAAGAAGGAGGACAGTGCCTTCCGGGGAAGGGGAATTAGACTTTTAGTTGGTCACCTTTTATAGGGCCCATTTGTCGAAGTAAAAGAATAAGCTGTAGAAGCAGTAGTGCACTGACGAGGTTCCAAATGCAGACGACCCTGAGGGAAAAAATAAGTTTTTAAAATTATATACTCAATGTAATACTGACACGAAATTAATACTTTAGCGGAGAGATTTAAATTGTTATAAAGTTTCAATAACACATGAAGATTTTTAAATAGCTTGAACAATTTACCAAATAAAAAAGATTTCAAAGTAATGTGTCAAGGCTCGAAGAATAAGTTAATGTTCCAAGAATATAATGATATTAATGAAAGAACTGAATTGTCAAAAAGAATATTTTATATAAAACTTTCAATAGAAGTCACTAAGTTCATAAATAATAGACCAGAAATGTGCTAATCTATTTGTTTTAATTTTATTTTAAAATAGTTTTACTCCGTAAAATTAAGCAACATTAACCACTCTGAACTCATTTCAGTTTTTATATTATGAAAAGTTTGGTTAAATGCATCCTTGATTTTTTCCCACCCGATATTCGTTAATTAAGTTGCGAAATTTGAAGCCTTGAATATATTTCGCCCAATGTTAATGAAAATTAAATTGAAAATCAATTTTCTCTGTTCTTAATGAGAAAACAATTCGAACACAGAAATTCTGAATGTTTGTGAAACCGCACAAAATGCAATTGGTTTCAAATGATTAATGAACATTGAAATGCTCTATGTTGTATGATAGATAATTGCCATTAACAAATATTTATTTTCAAATTTGTTGAAAATAATTGAATCAGCATTTTTCTTCCTTTTTTTTTTTTTACTGCTGTCTTTAATGTTAATATTTGTAAAAATTTCAATTTTCAAAATTATCATGTGCTTAGGGAAATTATATTTTGTTAAATGAAAACGTTCAAAAATTTTTCGTTTTAGATTAACGTTTCATTTGATTTAGAGGGGGGTACATTTATTGTGGGATTTAATCAGCATTTTTCTTTCTTTAATGTTAATCTTTGTAAAAATTTCAGTTTTCAAAAATATATGTTTAAGTTAGGTTAATAAATTAAATTTTTGTAAAATGAAAAATTTTTCGTTTTAGATAAACGTTTAATTTAATTTATCAGGTTCATTTATTATGGGATGCCCAAATTTGTGAAACGCCATCATTTTTCTACTATCCTACCCGCGGCCTGATGGCCAATTGGCTAGCGCTCTGGCCTTTGGTTCCACAGGCTTCAGGTTCGAATCCTGGCGGTGGCATGGATGTTCGGAATCCCCGCTAAACTGTAAGTCCCTATCCAATTACCTCGAAGTGTACGCAAAATATGCACTGTAGAGCACCAAATCAAACCAAACTACTATGCTACCTAGGGATTGCAATATCGGTATACCAGGATACCGAATACCGGTATTTTGAGCCATTTGTACAATTTTTGTAATAACGGTATTCACAAGTTTAAAGACCGTGTTATCGGTATTTACTAGAAATTTAGAATTCTTATCTGTGAAATTCCTATTCTTATTCAGAATTCTTATCTGAAAACTAGAAATTCTCATCTGTGAAAACAAGGTTGTAATTGTGAAGAAAGCGTGTAATATTTCGATATTTTTAAATTGGTGAGTTTGTTATTCACATTGTATTTGAATATCATACTTTAGAGTTCAAAATATTTTTCAGATTTATTATATATATATATACTCATAAATAATACCCCCTAATAATGAATAAGAATAACTTTAAAGAACATAAAAAATCAGTTGATAATACTTCGGTTTGGTTTCATTATTTATATGATGAAAAAATATAGTGGCCCAATGTAAAAAATGTTCAAGAGTTTTTAAAGTGAATGGAGGAAGTACAAGCGGACTCCATACACATTTAAAAACGAAACATGATAAAAATTTGTTAAAGGGGAAAGAATCTAATTGCGATGAAGATACACACTTAGGCACAGTTTCTAAGCCCAAGCCATCAGGGATTTTAGATTATTTTGAAAAAAAAAAAAAAGATAATTTGGATGAAATTCTAAGTAAAATGACAGCATTAGATGATTTGCCATTTCGAGTGTTTTTTGTGATATTTACATTCTCTAATAAAACTGGCAAATAAAACAACAACAACAACATCTGTGTTTTCTTTCTTTTTCTAAAATTTCTACTACCGGTATTAAAACTGGTATCGGTATTAAGATCTAAAAATACCGAATACCGGAATTGAACTTTTGGTCCGATATTGCAATCCCTAATGCTACCTGATGATATGCATTTTTATTGCAAAAGTCATACGATAGGTCACTTTTTCCTAAATAATAATGTGTTGATTTTGATAAAAGATAAACACAAAATATTATATGGCTCTAACTAAATAAAAAAGTAAATATTTAAATATTAGAAAAATATTTTTCTTAAATTTATTTCAAACCTTGAAATCAGAACTTTTGTGAATGAAGCCGTATCTCGATTGCAGAATCTTGATCTACATAATCATCATCATAATCATTATTATTATTATTTGTTTCTTTCTTACCCTTACTCTAACAATCTCATTTCAACTGGAGAGGCCTAATCATCAATTGGCTAGCGTTCTTAGCCTTTGGTACCACAGAATACAGGCTCGAATCCTGGCCTGGATATTTGTGAGTGGTTCGGAATCGAAGTTAAACTGTAAGTCCCGGTATAATTAGCTTAAAGTGAGCAAAAACGACCGTAGAGCGGCAAACCAAACTAATTCTGCTGGCTATAAAGACGTCATCATCGACGCAAGCTAGATTTAAAAATTCCTTTCATATCATGGGATTAAAATTGCTCTCAATAAAGTAACTACGATCGCTGCCTGGTGACGTTGCAATAGGAAACGCAAGCCTACTTATCTAAAAAAAAACATTTTCTGTCATAAGTATTAGCAAATTGAAAACATGGGGCAAAATGACTTGTGGGTTCGTTTACTACTAAAATTGAATCAAATATTAAAATACCAAATTTCTATTTTCAAAAATGTCATGTGTTTAGGAAGTTAAATTTTATAAAATGAAATGGTTCGAAAATTTTTCGTTTTAAAAATAAACGTTTCATTTAATTTATAGAGTTCATTTTTTATTGGATTCTCAAACTATGGAACGCTGTCATTTTTCTACTATCCTGTGTATTAATATGTAATGTTTACTGCAAAAAGTCATACGATAAATCACTTTTCGTAAATAATAATTTACTGATTTTTTTTTAAAAGACAAAAACGAAAACAGGATACGGCTCTAACTAAATAGAAAAGTAAAAATTTAAATATTAGGAAAACACTTTATTTAATTTTTTTTTCTTAAATTTATTTCACTCCTTGAAATCAGATCTTTTTTGTCAATGACGCTGTATCTCGATTGCAGAACCTTGATCCATCATCACCATTATTAGTTTTTTGTTCTAATGCAGCTGGCAAACACTTAGGCAGTTGTCTTTTATGCTTTAAGGTAAACGCCGCACCGACGTTAGTCACTTAGCACTACCCGGAGGTGAGTGTAGCTTGAAGATAAACTACGGACGCTGAGTTACAATACTCCCACAACGCTCTACGATTATATTAGGCTGGAACCAACGGTTTAAAGTGGATTCCGAACCACTACCAACATCCATAGCATCGCCGGGACTCGAACCCGAAACCTGTGGTACCGAGCGCCAGATACTCGGCCATTCAGGTCCCAATATTAATATTATTATTATTAGTTTTTCTTACCCTCACACGGCCTGATGGTCAATTGCTGAACATTCTGGACTTTGGCTCCACAGGCTTCAGTTTTGATCCTGGTGGTGGCATTGTTGTTTGTGAGTGGTTAAGAATCCACGTTAAACGGTAGGCTCCGGTATAATTAGCTTAAAGTGAGCAAAAAACGACCGTAGAGCGGCAAACCAAACTAATTCTGCTGGCTATAAAAGACGTCATCATCGACGCAAGCTAGATTTAAAAATTCCTTTCATATCATGGGATTAAAATTGCTCTCAATAAAGTAACTACGATCGCTGCCTGGTGACGTTGCAATAGGAAACGCAAGCCTACTTATCTAAAAAAAACCATTTTCTGTCATAAGTATTAGCAAATTGAAAACATAGGGCAAATGACTTGTGGGTTCGTTTACTACTAAAATTGAATCAAATATTAAAATACCAAATTTCTATTTTCAAAAATGTCACGTGTTTAGGAAGTTAAATTTTATAAAATGAAATGGTTCGAAAATTTTTCGTTTTAAATAAACGTTTCATTTAATTTATAGGAGTTCATTTTTTATTGGATTCTCAAACTATGGAACGCTGTCATTTTTCTACTATCCTGTGTATTAATAGAGAGTTTTTGCATACCGTATTTTGGACGTCCGTTAGCTTTTTTTTCAGCTCGCATGCTCATAGGAAATTGCGCATGCGTATATGTAATAATGGGTCCTATGAGCAGGCGCTAGGGAGAAAAGCTAACGGACGTCCAAAATACGGTGATGAAAAAACTCTCTATTATGTAATGTTTACTGCAAAAAGTCATACGATAAATCAATTTTTCGTAAATAGTAATTTACTGATTTTGATAAAAGACATAAACGAAAACAGGATACGGCTATAACTAAATAAAAAGTAAAATTTAAATATTAGAAAAACACTTTATTTAATTTTTTTTTCTTAAATTTATTTCAATCCTTGAAATCAGATCTTTTGTCAATGACGCTGTATCTCGATTGCAGAACCTTGATCTATATCATCCTCACCATTATTATTTTTTGTTCTAATGCAGCTGGCAAACACTTAGACAGCTTGGTCTTGGATGCCTTAAGGCAAGCGCTGCACAGACGTTACTCACTTTGCATTACCCAGGGGAGCGTGTAACTTTATGATAAGCCACGGAGTAACAATGCCCCCGCAACGCTCTACGATCCTATTAGACCGGGACCTACGGTTTGAAGTGGATTCCGAACCACTACAAACATCCATGGCACCGCCGGGACTCGAACCCGAAACATGTACCGAGCGCCAGAGCGCTAGCCACTCGGCCATTCAGGCCGCAATATTAGCCTAAAGTGTGCAAAAAATGACAGCAGGTCGACAAACCGAATCAATTCTACTGGCTATAAAGATGTTATCATCATTAGCGCAAACTAGTTCTAAAAATTCTTTTCATATTATGAGATTAAAATTGTGCTCAATAAAGTAACTGTGCCGTCCGGTAACGTTGCAGTAGGATACGCAAGCCGAATCGGATTAATATTTTTTAGAAAAAAAAAACATTTTCTGTCATAAGTATTAGCATATTGAAAACGTGACAAATGACTTGTGGACTCGATTACTACTAAAATTGAATTCAAATACTAAAATACCAACATTACTAAAGCAACGTAATATCCCGCATCTAATTATTTATTTACTTCTATCATATGAAATTAATATAAATGTATAAAAAGCTTATTTCCAAACTTTTTTTCTCATGTGAGTATTTGGAGCTCTCCCTTGTCAAGTTACAGAATGCGACCCAAACTCTTCATAAGATTTTGATTATTAAGAATTAAAATTTAAATTAATTAAAATTTTAATTTTTATATTGTAGAATTAATTGAATATAAATTTTTCAATTTAGATATTTCTTATAAGCAATTTTATTTTTGATTTCTGATAGCAGAATGACTAGCGCTCTGGAGCTCGGTGACCTAGGTTTCGGGTTTGAGTCCCGGGCGAGCCATGGATGCTTGTAGTGGTTCAGAATCCACCTTACGTCGTAGGTTTAATATGAGTGTTGGGCGTAGGGCTGACCATCCTAAAAAGTAATTCTACAATCCCGTAAAAAGAAACCATGTCCTGTCTCGAATTCTGCCATAAAAGGCCCACCATGGGACTGTTGCGCCAATGATAAAGAAGAAGTCTTATTTTCAAAATCATTATATATATATATTCATAGTGCCATAAATTGTATATTTTTTTGCACACAAAGAATCTTATAAATAATAGAAAATAAACTCCTGTTTGTTATAGCAATTTTTTAGCAATATATATTTTGTTTAACCAAATAAAGATAAATTAAGCATTATCATTATATGAAGACCAATAAATTTTATACTTTCCCTTCTTAATGAAAAAAAAAAATTTTTTCAATGTTTTAAATTTATATTTGTGGGCCTGAATGGCCGAGTGGCTAGCGCCCTGGCGCTCGGTACCACAGATTTCGAGTTCGAGTCCCGGCGGTGCCATGGATGTTTGTAGTGGTTCGAATCCACTTTAAACCGTAGGTCCCGGTCCTAGTAGAGCTTTGCGGGGGCATTGTTACTCCGCGTCCGTATCTTCAAGTTACACGCGCCCCTGGGCAATGCAAAGTGAGTAACGTCTGCACAGCGCTTGCCCTACGGCATCCAAGACCAAGCTGTCTAGGTGTTTGCCAGCTGCATTGGAATAAAAAAAATTATATTTGTGATTATTTTGGGGTAAATCTCAAATAGCAAAACAGTATGCAAACATTCACTTTATTTTACTACACTTTATTTATTTTCAAATTTTTTTCTGTTAGCCTCTTTTGCATTCTTATAAATGATTTATCGCTTTTGTAGCAGCCTTCATTGAAGCAGTCAGAATTGCAGAAAATTAGGTGAATGCCCTTTCTTCCTAATAATGATCTTAACAATTTTACTGAATTTGATTTTTTTTTTTCCAGATTAATAAATGTGTAATGCAGGCAGTACCGTAACTATACCATCTGAGGCCCATGTCAAATTTTTTGAATAGGGGGCCCCTCAATACAAAGTATCATCATTGGTTTTTCTTTTTAATAAATTCTACTTAAAGGGGCCTTCAAGTGTGCAATGTTCATTTTTGACTACAAACCATTTGCCCATTTTTTTTTTTTTTTTTTGCAATGTCCATTTTTAACGTTTCGCTTGATCATTTGGTACTTTAAAATGACTCTTATCAGTATTGTATGACGAAGTTGTAAATTTTTCCAAGTCAATTTTCATCATTTCACTTTGGTATTAATTATGTGTAAAGCTAGTACAGGACTGTGGTGACTCGGATCAGTGTTGTCGGAAACTGCAATACTACCACTTTCAATTCGGCTAATTCTTACATTTCGGCAGCACTATTCGTTTGTTACTTCCGTATTCTTAAAGTATTGACTTATTTTAGGCAACTTTTTTTCTTCAAACTCCATTTTTCCCTCTCACTAAGATAGACTCATTTCCCTTTCTAGACATGTTATTGTAAGTTTCATTTCCACTATCAAGTACCTATTTCAAAATCAGAGAAATTCCCTAACAAATGTATTTAAAAATACCCCAGTGGCCCATGGGTGGCAGCAGGAAT